>JAODTR010006272.1:1429-31812 GCA_025399935.1 Amblyopsis rosae
AAATTAATTGATTCATAGAAATATGTAAATTCCCATGTTATTTAATTGATAATTGACATTGATAATTCCGCTATTTTAAATACATAATCACAGCGTGTAATCTGTACATTGACTTCATTCACACTTACGGTTGAACATTTGTGGTTTAGCGTGCAGAGTATTCTTGGCTGTTGTGTAATAGAGGATACACTGTCAGATGGGAAATCACTTGTTCCAGAGTACATTAGAATCTCCATGGAAACCACTTTGGGATATCAAAGCCTAGTGCAGCATCTGCTGAGGTCTATGCGTACAAATGAATTTCCAACAATGGTGTATCTAATTAGGATCCTTGCTAGGAAATAGACTAAATTAGCTCACAATTTCATGTGGAATTTTCCAGCCATGTTTGTGCGTGAATGGTGGTTTATCAGAAACATACAATTGCGTTTGCTTTATAGTGATGATCTGTGGCTTTGCATTGAAGGGCAGCTTTAAGTCACATGCAGTATTTCAGTATTTCATGGGTTTTGTGACAATAATTGATTCATGTTTTGTCAGACAAGTGGCATAAAGGTATAGTTAAATAATTCTCAAAAACACCTCTCCCTTTAATGCCATAGGGTGCTTCCTCTGCCCCACCACATTGGAAACGCATTGTGAAGGCTAGGATATTGTTGTGCGCGGTCTGCACCACTTTATGTGTTTGTATTCATGAATCCAGGGCTGTGTAAAATACCTGATCCTTTTTTCAGAGCGCACTGAGAAGAGTAAATATATAGGCCGTGAGAACATACACTATATTGGGACAAGTATTGGGACACCCCTCCGAATCATTGCATTCAGGTGTTCCAATCACTTCCATGGCCACGGGTATACATAAATCAAGCACCTAGGCATGCAGACTGCTTCTACAAACATTTGTGAAAGAATGGGTCGCGTGGTCAAGCATGTTACTGTGATAGATTGCCACCTGTGCAATAAGATAGTGGAAGTGATTGGGAACAACAGAAACTCAGCCACGAAGTGGTAGGCCACTTAAAATCACAGAGAGGGGTAAGCGCATGCTGAGGCTCACGGTGCGCAGAAGTCGCCAACTTTCTGCGGAGTCAATAGCTACAGACCTCCAAACATTGTGTAGCCTTCGGATTAGCTCAGTGTGTAGAGAGCTTCATGGAATGGGTTTCCATGGCCGAGCAGCTGCATCCGAGCCTTACATCACCAAGTGCAATGCAAAGCATCAGATGCAGTGGTGTAAAGCCTCCACTGGACACTAGAGCAGTGGAGACGTGTTCTCTGGAGTGACGAATCATGCTTCTCTGTCTGGCAATCCGATGGATGAGTCTGGGTTTGGCAGTTGCTAAGAGAACAGCACTTGCCTGTTTGGTGGAGGGGGGATTATAGTGTGGGATTGTTTTTCAGGGGTTGGGCTTGGCCCCTTAGTTCCAGTGAAATGAACTGTTAATGCTTCAGCACACCAAGACATTTTAGACAATTTCATGATCCCAACTTTGTGGAAACAATTTGGGGATGGCCCCTTCCTGTTCCAACATGAGCTTTGTGCACCAGTGCACAAAGCAAGGTCCATAAAAACATGGATGAGCGAGTTTGGTGTGGAGGAACTTGGTTGGCCTGCACAAGGTCCTGACCTCAACCCAATAGAACACCTTTGGGATGAATTAGAGTGGAGACTGCGAGCCAGGCCTTCTCGTCCAACATCTGTGCCTGACCTCACAAATGCGCTTCTAGAAGAATGGTCAAAAATTCCCATGAACATACTCCTTCACCTTGTGGACAGCCTTCCCAGATGAGTCGAAGCTGCAAAGGGTGGGCCAGCATATTAAACCCTACAGATTAAGAATGGGATGTCATTAACCTTCATGTGCATGTAAAGGCAGGGGTGCCAAAACATTTGGCAATATAGTGTATTTGGTGAATTTAACAACTAAAACAAAGTGCTTACCATACCTTTAAGAAGCTGTCCACATACAGTATATATAGAGAAGGCTCAAAACCGTTTTTTAGAGTCTGGCATTCCTCAGTGCTATAGCTGTGTATTCTGGATGCTCTCCATGCTAGTGGTGCGCTGAACAAATACAGCGGCCAAGGGAACAATGACCCCATGGCTGGCAAAGCCTGCGGCGCCTCTCCAGGTCCCACCCCTTCCTCTCTGGCGACGTGTCACTCAGGAATCATTTGCATCTGTAATGAGTAGATAGCAGAGCCTCGCACCAGATGAAACACTGTGACTCTCTCTGAATGGACCCACACTTCATCCCCAACCCCCCCCGCAAGCTGCTCTGGCAGATAGACAGTCGAGGAATGGCAGTGAAAGTGTATGCTTTCTCGTCCTGATTCTACTCACACAGCAGAGAAGAGGCTGCTGGCGGGAGGGTGGGGGTTGGGGGTGGGGGTTGGATGGGAGGGGAGGGGGAGAGGTGGTGAGCTGCCAGTTGCAGCCGTTGGTGCTTTTTTGGAGGCTTATTGGGGGCTTATTTTACAATGTTACGGTACTAAAGACCGAAATCATTAAAGAAAATATTTCAACTGGCTTGGAATACATCAAATCCTCCAATGGGCAGTTATTAACATCAAAATAATTACCAATACACTCGCATATTGTATTACAAGTCCTTACAGGCTGCAGATGTATTAGGTGCATATTAGTCAGTGGGAAAAGGAAAAGCAATCAACATTAAATAGTGTTTGACAGACCAGTAGTTATTAGTGACAGTTTAACTATAATGGTCTAACGGTGATTAGTATTTGAGTTGTTGACAGATGAGCTTGTTTCTGTATATTTCTACTTGTATTTGTAATTGCATCATGGCTCTTATCTGACACTGAAATAGTCTGAAACATGATGGTCACAACAATCCCTGTATGAAGTACTATAATCCCATCTATTTTTAACATAGCCATGGCAGATTATATATCATAAGGGTTTAGAGCAGGTAGACTAATTCATTGGTATGTATTGTATTTGTAATTATTAGTAGTTTAGTTGAAACGGTACGATAATGCACTGTAAATTACAGCCTCTAGTTAAAATTTCTTTTAGGAAAAGTGGATTGCTTTGTTATAGCCCTTTCTAAACGGTGCCTTTTGTTTTTTTTTTCCACTAAGAAATTTCCTTTCACTATAGAGACCTACAACATGCTATTCACATTTTCCCTATGAATAGCTCTTCTTCAACCGTCTCCTTTCAATAAATGGATGATATGTGTTTTATTTCCAGCAAAGACAGCTACAGTATCACACATCTTTCATATGAATGCACATCAACATTTAACAAGCTGCACACAAATGCATACTGTACACACACTTTAATTCATTGCATTCAGTGGAATAAACTAGGGCCTTTTTAATTTCCCATAAGCTGTTAATTAATTTGAAATCATTCTTTCCTGATCCATTGTGTTGTGTAGGTGAAAACAGCAATTACGTGCAGTCACATAATTCCTGTGTTTATTCGCTACAGACAAATATCAAGCAGCTAAAGACATTTTACCCATATAAACTAAACGATGAATAAATACTTAGGTGCTTCACAAACAGTCAGAAGGGCATTGACTGTGTTGCTTTCCTCCGTGTATGCCATTGTGACCCGCGGCCACAGCCAAAGACGAGTGGCTCCGGTCTCTTTATTTCTCAGGCCACTCCATCAAAAGGCAGCAGGGTGAACTTCCTGTGAGACAGATGTAGCATGCAATTAGCAGCTCTCTGCCTCCGTCTGAGCTGCTTTGTGCCAAGGTGATCAATTGCTCAAGGGACATGTGGTAGCTAGGATGGGGGGGAGGCAGGCTGGGTCACATTGCTGTTTGTGTGTGCCGAGGATGGTATATCCTGCATGGGTGTTGGATCGTGTTTGACCCCCGGGGTGGGGGCGCTCTGGCCTCTTCCAGGTGCAGATGCCATGAGCGGAATACTGAAGAGGAAGTTTGAGGAGGTGGAAGCCTCCTCCTCCCCCTGCTCCTCCTCCTTGCGGGAGTCTGATGACGACGAGGTCTCCTGCAGCGAGAGCGGGGACAGCGAGGACAGCGTCAACCCCTCGACCTCGGGCCCGGTCACACGTGAGTGGCTGCCTCCACCAACACCCTGACACTGCACTTGGCATGACTCGCATGCTGACAGTCAAAGAGGTGTTATCACCCCAGCTGTTGGTGCTGTTTCCGAGGGAACAGGCCAGTGTAGCTGCTAGTCAAGCTGGGGGTCAACTAGTCAACTCCCATGGCCAGCCTATGGTCCTGTGGCTCACTGTAAATGCACAGGTACATAACAAAGGAAAAAGGACAGAGAATGTGCACTTTCTCCGATGCGGAGGCGTTTGCTGTTGAAGGAGCGGAGTTAGTAGCTGGGCAGACGGGCGGTGAGATTGCGGTACTGTAACACTGGGGGGAGAAAATGCGCAGCGACTGTCATCAGTAAAAACAGCGTCAGCACACAGGCTCAGTCGGATGAATGAGCTGACACACTGGAGTGTGTGTAGCCGTGGGCCCACTGTACAGGGGTTTATAGACAGGTAGTGTGTGTAGCCGTGGGCCCACTGTACAGGGGTTTATAGACAGGCAGTGTGTGCAGCCGTGGGCCCACTGTACAGCGGTTTATAGACAGGTAGTGTGTGTAGCCGTGGGCCCACTGTACAGCGGTTTATAGACAGGTAGTGTGTGTAGCCGTGGGCCCACTGTACAGGGGTTTATAGACAGGTAGTGTGTGTAGCCGTGGGCCCACTGTACAGCGGTTTATAGACAGGGACCACTGTTTATTTACTACTACTAGTACGGCACTGCATGTGACGCACGTTGAGCTGCATTCAATATGCAATTAAAATCACAATAACAATTTCCCTATTTATTTTATTGATTTATTTATTGATTTATTTACTGAATTAATTAATTGATTAAGTAATTAATTAATTAATTCACTGATTATATATTAATATAAACATGTGTACAGATTTATGACAAAGCAGTCAAAAGAAATGAACCAGGATGTGACTGTGACTGCTGATCTTTAAGGCGGTGTGCCACAAACACCGGTGTGGAAGACACAATGCGGGCAGACAGGCCCCCACTGGGGCGTGGGGCTTAGAGGCATAGGGGGGTGCTGCTGCATCCCCCAGGTCTCAGCCTGGCCTCTGTGTCAGCTGCAGCTGGTATTGGCTGGAGAAGGTCAGCGCATAGGGACTAGACACACACACACGCACACGCGCACGCACGCACACACACACGCACGCACACACACACTGTGGACGGCACTACACCAAGTGTCACAACATTGGGACTTGACGGCTGTGGCAGAGGGGATGTTTCACAGCCAGGGCTAGAGAAGCATTATACTCCCTATAGTACATCTAGATTGGAGACAGCAGGGAAAAGACATGTAGTTTATGTGGGTTTCTTAAGACCAGACAGGCCTGGGTATGAAGAGGTTGACAATACATAGTACTGTGCATTTCTCCAGCTATGAAGAAACATTGCAGGCAAAATAGGGAACATATGAAATGTTTTACTATTAGGCACGATAAGTAGAGTCACCACATTTAAAATACAGACGTTTTACTGTAGTTATTTGGACTAAATGAGCTGATAAGTATTCTAGAATTATCGCTGTGGATAGGCTTTTTCTCCAGGTGTGACAGCACCATGGCTGTAATGAATGCAACGTCCCGTTTTATATGGGGCAAAGGGGCTGTCTAAAATGGGGTAAACGCTGGAAACACTGGGAGTGTGAATCAGGCAGAGGGGGGATTATTCACGCTCTACCCCTGTTTGACTGTCCTTAAAAAGACACACCGGGGACTTGCATGCCAAAGCACAGGCACATAATGAGAGCCTTCCCTACAAAGCTGGGTGCAGTCAGAGATACAATATTTGCAAACTGCAACGCTGGCAAGGAACCAACGCTTCACTCACTACAGGGAAATTCTCCTAAGAAACACTAATGGCAAATTTGCCAAATTAAACATCAATTTGAGGATATAACACGTTTGACATTAATATTAAATAAGGGATTACACTAATATGGAAGCATGTTCTTATTGGACTTGAGACATTTGATGGCATTATATGCATAGTTCTTAGTGTCAGCATATTTGCTATTGTTACACACGGTGCATGTTAAATTCCAAACTGCCATTTTTCTTTTCCTTTATCCGCTCTGTCTCTGCAGCCGACTCCATACTGAAGCGGGAGAAACGCTTGAGGACGAGGAGGGTGCATTTTGAGAACGTGACGGTGTACTACTTCAGCCGCCGGCAGGGTTTCACCAGCGTGCCCAGCCAGGGTGGCAGCACGCTGGGCATGTCCAACAGGCACAGCTGGGTCAGGCAGTACTCCCTGGGGGAGTTTGCCCTGGAACAGGAGAGGCTCCACAGAGACATGCTCAGAGATCACCTGAAGGAGGAGAAGCTCAACTCCATCAAGCTCAAGGTTTCTGCCTGGCTGCTGTTCTCATCTCATACAGTTTATCTTGTCTTATGTTAGGCTTAACAGCTGGAGTGCAGTTGATCTAATTAGAGCTGGCAGATCATTATATTTGATTGCCTTTCAGTGGCAAGGATACATTAAGATGTCAACATAGTGCGGTACACAGTTTGTGATCAAGATACGAGACTTGAAACGCTAGAGGGAGATTTAGTCTGTCATATACGTAAAAAATTTGAGCCTTATATTGTGAACCATTTGGATTCTTTAAAAGGGGGATTGAATTCATATGCATATATGATAAATCAGACTTGATCTCTATGGTTATCGTGATTATTACACAGCCCTATCATAAATACAGTATTGTTATGTATGTACAATTGATAAATCCAACTGTTTTCACCACTCTTCTCAATAGCCAATAAGATGTTAAAATAGCTTACCTTTAAATAGACACTTAAGAGACACCATTATGGCGCATCCACAACCGCACTTTTCCGCCCCAGGAACCGTAAATGTCTTGTTTTGACACACAGCACCGCATGCAGGGATCAGATGCTTCTTGGAGTATGAAGCCAAAACAACATTTTTGTAACGCTGGTTAGTTGAAACCAGTGAGAGCATGTGAGTGCTCCCCTGAGCAGACGAGTTTCCAAACATGGATGGTTAACTGGGGTGGAAACATAAGTGCTGAGTGGCCCTTTAATAAAGACATATAGCCAATATAAATAAAATAAATGTAACAACGTTAAGCAGTACATTTTAAAATTAAAAACATGTAAATAAATGCAATGAATATTAGCATTTTCTACAGTATTTTTTATTAGATTAAATATTTTTAATATTTATATGTATTAATATTTCTCATTTGGCTGTCCAGTTATCTATTTGAAGCTGACACAAATGTGCCCTCCGTTTTCAGCTGACCAAGAATGGCACGGTGGAGTCAGAGGAGGCCAGTGCGCTCACCGCCGAGGACATCTCCGACGACGACATCGACCTGGACAACACCGAGGTAGACGAGTACTTCTTCCTTCAGCCCCTGACCACCAAGAAGAGGCGGGCCTTGTTGCGTTCCTCCGGGGTGAAGAAGATCGACGTGGAGGAGAAGCACGAGCTGCGCGCCATCCGCATGTCCAGGGAAGACTGTGGCTGTGACTGCCGAGTGTTCTGCGACCCCGAGACATGCGCCTGTAGCGCAGCAGGAATCAAGTGCCAGGTAAAGCCACATTGCATTAGCGATACATACCTGCATTTCATTCCCTACCTCCCCTCTCTCGTAGGAGACACGCTCATAACGTCACACATACTGACAATAGGTCGGAGGCAGACAGGCAGAAGTGCTCGGGATATGTACTAGCTTTACTACTTTCTCTACTTTGAGCTGTATTTTTGTCTATTTAGTTGTTTTTATTCATTTAACAGCTGTTTATTTACGTTTTACGCTGTTCTCTGTCGAACCACAGAGTGCAGTGCTAAAGCAAGGCGACGATTACAGTAAAGCAACGCCACATCAAAATAAAAGCGTTGTTTTCCATCCAGGTGGATCGCATGGCATTTCCGTGCGGCTGCACCAAAGAAGGCTGTAGCAACGGCGCGGGCCGGGTGGAGTTCAACCCCATCCGGGTGCGGACCCATTTCCTCCACACCATCATGAAGCTGGAGTTGGAGAAGAGCCGCGAGCAGCAGCAGCAGCAGCAGCAACAACAGCAACAACAACAACAACAGCAGCAGCAGCAGCAGCAACAGGCCTCGCCCGCCAACGGTTACCACGGCGAGGCCAACGGCCTGGCAAACGGCGGCCTCCTTGTCCAAACGCAGCACGGCTTGGAGTACTCCATGTCGGAGACGATCCCCCAGGGCCCGGTCATGCACCTCCCCGCCTCAGACGACACGGACGAGCCTCTGGACGAGGATGACGAGGAGGACGAGGAAGACGAGGACGACGACGAAGAGGAGGAAAACGAGGACGAGGAGGAGGACAGCAGCAGCGTGTGTAGCGGACTGTCGGACTCCAGCACCCAGAGCCTGGCCAACAGCGACTCCGAGGAGGATGATGATGACGACGACGAAGACGAAGATGGCGAGGTGAAGTCAAAGCGGGGCTTTGAGGAGGGAGCTGGGGAGGTGCCGCTGTCCTCCATGTCTTGCTACGCAGACGGCTCTGCGGAGCACGACAGCCACGTGAACGGAAATGCTTATTTAATCAGCTCTTCTCCAGCTGAGTACTATCAGCCGGGGAGCTCCGCCTTGGCCGGCCAGCCCAGGGAACCCTACGGAGAGGCCTTAGCATTCCAGGACCCAGCCAGCACTGCCAATGGCAAGCCGCCACAAGGACTGTTCAGTGTGCCGGTTGAGCGCTACACGGACTATGCTAGCCAGGCTGCAGGACACTACGCTAACCCCGGTCGCCGTTTCTCTCTGACCAACGGTACGCTGGACACTTCCCAAGAGAAGAAAGCAGCTGTTGTGGAGCAGCCAGGGACACAGATGCAGAAACAGGTAGAGTTGCAGAACTATCTGAACAACAACGCCCATGGTTCGAGCACTTGTTTAGCAGCAGATCAGGCGCAAGAGGTCCCCAACAGGAGTTCTGAAGTACCCTTATTAGCAGACGACACCAAGAAACTCCCCTTAGCAGACCATTGCTCTGAGGTCACAGCCATTTAGACAGTTTGAAAATGTTATTTCATTGTGTGTGTTTACTTTACGTCAAGCCTGACCAAGTGGTATTTAAGGGGAAACCATTCCCGGCCTTTCACGTTTTACAAATTCAAAAGTGAGTAACAGAACCATATAACATTTTTCTCAATAAATATTAAGGTGACATTTTATACTATAGTGGGGATTAAGGAGGATCTGTGCCCTGTTGATGGTCCTATACTACAATATTTTGGAAATGATCCAACACATCCACAAACCATGAAATGTTATGCTGTGCAATGTATCTTGTACTTTCAGATGTAAAGTTCTAGTTTTAAGCAAATATTGTACTGTAGAAGGAACTTTTCTATGTCTACTCTGTGTGCAAACAAGTTTTGTTGTCAATTTATTTATTGTTTCTGAATTATGTGAACTGTATACTTATATTGTAAATGTTTTGATAACAATAGGCATGCTTTTTGCTGATCTCAGTGGCATTTAATGAAAGTATACCATTATTTTATATTTAAAAAAAAAAACATGGGCCAATATATCACACATAAGATATATTTTCTTTTTGTGTTGACGCTTTTTACACATTTTGAAAAGCATGGATTTCCCTGGCTTGTACTTTCTGTAGCAGAAAAGGTTTCAGGCGTGTCAAAATAATTCACAGCCTTTGTATTGGTGTCCAGTAACATGCAGTTATTCTAAAATGATACATTATTGGTCAGTGACATTATGTGGCCCCCGACATGGCTATGCTACCAATTATATTCACTCTTCTTTGGGGTCTCAACAAATAAAAGTTGTATTCTGTCATGCATTCACCGATGTGTATGCAGCTGTATACTAAAGTAGCACTTTGACATATCGCCAAACATCTTGTACGTGAAGCTATACAGTCTGAAACTGTAGCAAGAGAGTAGCATCCACAAATGTCTTGAGCAATAGGCACTGCAGACATGTTATGGGCTGCTGATACTGAATAGTTAAAGATAACATTCACGTATTCATTCCACATGATGACAGCTTCATCTCTTAACTGAGATGTTTATTTAGACAGCAACGATATAATGGTCTGTGTTTATTGAGTGTTAAGTGCAATATTTAGAGAATAATTAAATGGTTACTTTCTTATATGTGAGGTGTTAATCCCAAATGGATTCTTACAGAGTCAGGGTACTAATGATTTGTACTTTCACCATTGCTAAAGTTTCTGTTTTCCTTATAAGAAAACAGTGAAGAATGACAATCTAAATTGAATATACAACACAATTCATATCAGCAAGTGATGACTATATGATATGCTGGGTAACAAGAATGTTATGGTAAATTACCAAAAATCTGTAAATATCTTAATACCTATAATAATATAATATAACTTAACACTTAATACAACAATAAATAGATGATCAAAGTGACTGCTTGGGATATATATACATAATGCCTCAAATATCATAATTGCAATTGAGTGACAGCAATACTTAAATACATTAACAAACAGGTTTACTACTTCAGTACTGTATCTTGCTGAGCTCTTGGCTCCTGCATGAACAAAACTATCTGCCCCTATTTCCAAGCTTGAAAATAACTATTAGCCAGTCCACTATAATCACAGTGTTGGGTGCTGGGATCTCAGTGATGAGACAATGTGTACAGTGATTTCAGGCAATCAGCGCCAGTAACATGGCCAACAGAATAAGTGTGCCAAAGCCTATGAGAAAGCAACATACAATACAGTGACATTGCATAAAGTTAAGAATTCCTGTGTTTGATTTTTTTTCAATATTTATTATGAATGATATATGGAAATGTGTATTTATTGTGCTTTACTAAAACAATCTGTATTTATTCAATTGCTTCGTTGTCTTATTAAACTGTTCTATGTTTCATGCTGGTTGTGAGTTGTATAGCTTCGTGTGTCTGATTTTGTTATTTTTTTTCTATTCAATTTAGTATTCTGTGAAACAGCATACATTTTGCACAAATAGTATAAATGTTTCAATGTGTTTGGTTTTGAATTGTATATAAAGGCAAGTTCACTTTATGTTGTTTCCTTTTTAAACATGATTTTGAAATAAACTGAATTGAAATCACTTCCATGTGTCATTCCATGTGTGATGTACAGCAACACATTTTCCACATTTAGTTATTCTTGCTGCCACACACCCTCTGTACAGAACATTGAGAAGTAACACTATAATAATAATAATAATAATATGAAGTAATCACTGAAAATACTTTAACTATAACATCTACATTTTGAGTAACTTTCATATTATCCATACACGCAATACTTAACACCACAACCAATTGCCTTTCTCAGTATCATCAAAAATGACAAGAACATTTTTCTCAACGAACAAACATGCACCATCACAAAAAATAAAATCATAAAATATATATTTTTAAATTATCCAGAAAAAAAAGCTCAAAAGCATGTTAAAAAGAGGTATACCAACAACAATTTTTGAACAGCACTTGCAACTTTATGACCATGTTCATGTCAAAACATGTATTCATTATTTTCCCCTCTGCTGTAGGTTTTCACACACATTAACACTTGTAAAAGATCTGACGCCTGCTGTCCTCATACATTGCAGTCTCTTGGAACTGAAACATTGTTGGGGTCAAATCACTTTCACTCCATTTAGAACCAAGTACCATTCACATGATAATGTCAGTTTTGCCTCTTCATGAATAGAACTTAAGTCATTTTGACAGGATGAATATGAATATGCTTGAAGAAATTCTACAGCTGGAATAGACTGAAATGGAAGATAGTTGGAACAACCTGTCGCCCCCTGTTGGTGGAGACCGCAATTACATTTTCACAGTGGCCACCTGGTGGCAACTTTGATTACACCCAAGGCACTTACTAGTTAACTCCAAAGGGTGCACATCACTGAACAATGTACTTGTCTGTTGCTTTCATTTTGCCATCTTTGGTGTGCAGTAGTTTGGATTTCCAAGTCTCAATTTTGCCTCTCTTTCTTCCAACATGTATTTCCACAGTAGGTTGATTTTTCAGTTACTGTTTTTCCTTCAACATATGTTACTCTATTGGATTACGAGTAGTAAAACAATTTCTAATTTAAAAGACGCACTTGTTAAAATCAGTCTCGTCAGGAGACTTAACATTTGAAATAAAGAGAAAAAAAAATCCTCCTTCCAATAGAGGCCAGATGTCCAGAAGTCCAAACTCTCCAGTATATTCATTATTTTTGGCACTACAGCATGCGCACAGTGTGGTCATTGGTAAAGTGTCAGCCAGTAACTCAAACAAACATCCAGAGCTGGTATCTATCGGAAGGGTTGCAGGCCACCAAGGATGGGTGTTCATGACGAGCACTGAGACACATATCCTCTCCTGGGATGTAAAATAATTGGCTCTATGTAAAGAAGGAAGACAAAGAAGAAAGGTTTCAACTTGCCCCAAGAAGAAAGGGTTCAAGTTTCAACTGTAAAACGAAATGTGATATGTGTGTTGGGTGGGAGATGATAACCATAACCACTCACAACCTTCAACTCCCATTTCTGCTCTGGTCCGACAAAGGTATTCTGGCCTTTATACTGGCAGTCTTCCAGCTTCACAGCCCCATCTGTCCCATGTAAGCACAGCTCCTTCTGGATGTTGTGTCTGATCTCATGATGTGTGGAGTACTCAAAATACTACAACAAACAAACCAGAGCCATAGAAATAACAGTTACGCCAACGGAAGTTCAAAATTGTCAACGGAAAACATGGTTCATGGAGAGGCAAAACCTATGGCTAAATAATTTACGGAAGTGCTTGGCGGGCAATGTGAATATAGAACTTAATTTTTTGATAATTAGTCAATAAATGCACTAATTTACATTTAAAATAGAATTTATAGTACTTTTAGTATTTAGGCTAATTTCCGGGAACTATTTTGAGGCTCCATGAGCCACCGTTGCTGTGAAAACCCCCCCAAAAAAAACAGTCTATTGGAGTGAAACGGAGATGGCGTGACTCTTTTCATGGCTCTGAAACAAACTAATTACAATCAATCAATCAATCAATCAATCAATCTAATCTATAATTAGTTTGTTACAACAAATAAAACCAGACCAACATAAATCTCACTCCAACTGACCTGGTTTCCTCCTAGACCATGACAGGGATACAGGATTAATGGTTTCCCTCCCTCGTTGTTCTCCCCAGCATCCAAACACGAGTCTTTACCAATACTTTTCACCTGCAGGGGGCGCAAGTGTAAGGAACCACTATAAAACGTGTCAGTACAAATACAGCGCCAGGCTGTTCAAACATCTCCAGTCTGCTTTCAGCCGTGTCCAACTGGAACCTCTCCACCCAAGGAACCCTCCGGAGGTTTCCGAAGTGGAAAACCTCAGTGGCTAGACGCACTGGGCCACTGAGGTTTTGAAAGCAGAGGCGGTCAGGGCGTATGGCGTCTTACCGAGCCAAAGCGGAGGGGGTTGAGATCAGGCGTAAAGACCTCGGGGTAGACGTTCTTCAAATACCAGGAGAAGCTCTTGCACTGCAGACGCTCGCGGAGGTCCACGCGCCTGGAGACGTTGCCAAAAGCCCTCTGCAAAAACAATTCCAGGCAGGCAGTAAAGCAGGTGAAATTGTAGCCCTTTTGCTGATATTCTGGGTGATGATGAAGTTTGCAATAGCAGCCTACATTCCATTTGGTTTTCAACACACAACAAAATCAAATTGAATTAACTGAACATGAAAACATGCACGCAGTCATAGGATAATGGCAAAGAAAATGTCATCCATACGACTGAACCCAAAGTGCTCTAACCGCTATATACTGTACTCCACACCTACTTAATACAATATTACTAGTGTTCATTTATAGTGTAAATCATGTCCAGCACATTTACAGGGAATCTGGGGCGTAGCCAGCTATTGACTAATGAGAGTAGCTTAATAATCACCAGGATGCTGTTAGCACTAATGCACACTGATAACTACAGTACGGATTCCACTGGGCTGTTGAAGAAAGCATGTCTGTTTGAATGCAAAGGGCCTAAGCTCACTGAGGCAAAGCCCCCGGAAAGCTCTTCATAGCACCTACATGATAGCTATAGCAGACATCCTTTGTTCTTCTTCTTGTATAATCCATCTCTGGTATTCTCCAACAAATGGCTTTCCAATCCATTTGAATGATTTGAAGAATGCGTTTCCATTTTTTAAGCAATTGTAAGTACTGACTACCCACAGTGAATCACCATGGTGTGTACGCAATTTCCAATTGTGTTTCCACAAATCTTCAGACCGGACTGCATATACATACTGTATAAAAACAGACATCCAGAATGGTGCTGTCCACATTTGCCTCATGAGCAAGGGAAAACAAAAACGAGAATTGATGTTTCACAGAACGGGAAATTCACAGAAGGAAAGCTTTTCAAAATATATGGTTCTTTTCATTAGTGTAATCCATTTTGTGTGGTTTGCACCACCCGGTAAAACTCACTGGCCTGGCCTGAGGTACACTAAGGTGGTGGTGATCACTTGTTTTTTCTTCTAATTATTTGTATTGAAAGAAGAGATTCACAGTGGATTCATAGTGAAAACGCTGCATTAAAAAGGTGGCAATTGTAAGCAAATATGCTTTTAGTCAAATTCAGCGAATATCTAGTCACGGTCCACTATCTGCCCATTCTGTGCGTGCACTGGTGGGGTAGTGTGTGTGTCTACACAGTCCTGGATCCGTAAATGGGCACACAAACACTGTGGTGCAGGCCGCACCTCACAACACCATCCGCCGAGCTTCTACAGCGTTCAAGGGAGAGGGGTGTTTGTTTTGATCAAAGTTAAAATATGTCCTTCTCCAGCATCTGGTCATGGTCAGGAGGAGCACCTACATCTTTCGCCAGCTGCGACGCCTGATGGTTTCGGCGGTAGAAGATCTCCTTGTAGTCGTCCATCCACACCTCGGCCAGCCGCACCTGGTTGCGAGCGATGACCTGCGTGCCCTTGGGAAAGGTGTGCGGGCTCTTTGTGCGGAAGACGTGGCCCACGATGGAGCAGGGAAGGATCTCCAGCTGACCGCCACACTGCCACACCTGCAGACACAGCATAGACCATGTTACGACCATGACACAATTGTTATTTTTATATATAAAAAAAAAAAAAATATATATATATATATATATACACACACACACACTTTATAATTCAGTAATTATAAATGCAACACTTTTTTTACTTTTACTTTTTTTGCCCCCATTCATCATGAGATGAACTCAAAGATCTGATACTTTCTCTATGTACACAAAAGGCCCATTTCTCTCAGATATTGTTCAAAATCTGTCTAAATCAAGATGCAGATCAGACAGCATGAGTATTGCACAGGGGTGCCTTAGTTTGGCCACAATAAAAGGCTACTTGAAAATGTGCAGTTCCTACACACAGCACAATGCCACAGATGTCGCAAGTTTTGAGGGAGCGTGAATTTGGAAAGCTGTGTATGTATGTATGTATGTATGTATGTATGTATGTATGTATGTATGTATGTATGTATGTATGTATGTATGTAGGTATACACACACATACATACATACATACATACATACATACATACATACATACACACACACACTCAGAGGTCATCTCACCCTGAAAGACATTTCGATGTTCTCGCCGCCCCAGATTTCCATTTCTTCATCATAACTTCCAATATGATAGAAATATTCTTTTGATATTGAGAAAAGCCCGCCGGCAAACGTAGGTGTCCTGTAGAGATGCATATACTTTATTGGTAACATGCTTTATAACTAACATGCATTGTAAATATTGTCCAATATAAGTAGAATATTATACAGATACAGATAGCTTTCTCACTTGATTGGGTACGTTTCATCCTTCCTCCTTTGTTTCTCGTGGTCAGGCAGACTCTCCCAGCCAAAAGAAAGACCCCAGTCAAAATTGCCCCGATTGTGGTTCTGGCCGTATGGGGACGGCTTTATGAACTCAAAGGTATTGAGGTCAATAGTGGTAATGTCCGGACTAACTACGGCAGTGTGGTTCTCTGCTATCCTGGCCAGGAGAGGCTCCAGCCAGCCGTTAAAGCATTCACCTGCCGAGAAACACAGTCTCCAATTACAACCTTTAGAAAGCAGCACACACACACCACACTGGCAAATACAGTAAAGAGAAGATCAGTAGCAAAAATACATGCAAGCAAGGCTGAAAACATAAAATCAAGAAGCATCATTTAACTGTGAATTATGTGAATATAAATTACTTTTATTTAAGTCCACAAGAATAACAAGAATAACCAGAACAAAAAAATGTGTCGGAGCATTAAAGGTTGGGCCTGTAAAAAACCGGTTCATAACAAGAAACAAATTTAGACATAACAAAAGAACTGCCATGCCTAAAAAAATAACTCAATGGATCGTGGGTGTATGTGACTAGGCGTGGCCACCATTTTCCTATTCAGTCAACCGCTGTGATTAATTCAGTGGTTTGTTTGACGTCTGTAGTGTTGACTAACAGTGGGCGTCAAGAAAGGTGAACGTGTCACCGGTGGCGACAGAAGCGCCCAGCAAACGTGCCGTGATGAGGCCCTTCCTCTCCCGCTGGCGGACGACGCGAACGATCTCCAGTCGCTTCAGGTACTCGTCCAGCATGTCCTTAAGAACAACTGAAAAAGCAGCAGAACTGTCATTTAGCACATACAAAACAAGACATACGCTGAAAAGCAATAAACGTTGACCACAAAGTACACAAAGCTTCACTATTGTGACGGTGACACATGTGCGATGTAGCCACAGCTCTCAGCGTGAACGGTTACACTCAGACAAAGTGGTAGAGAGGCAGGCGCTGTCTGGCTTCCGTCCTCAGCCTGGCTGCCTGCCAAGCCTGGCTGACCAGGTCCTGGACGACACAGCCAGGGAATTGTTGTACTGCAGGGCTGTAATAATGCCCACCCCCCATCCCTTCCCTCTCTTTCCCTTGAACAAAACCCTCCGTTACTGAGCACATCCACAGCCCTCCGATAAGGAGAGTATTCACTAGCAAGCCCTCGTCTCCTGCCCTAGCCCCTTCTTTTCACGAGCCACATAGCTGGAGCCATGCTCTGCACATTTCACAGCCTGCCCAAGGGCCACCCCAGAACCAAATGCAACAGAGAGCAGGGTGGTCCTGTGGTCCTGTTGCCCAGCCCCCGTCCCCGTCCCCCTTCCCCCGTGTGCTGTTACCGTCCACGCTGGCGTCATCCACTAGGATGATCTCTTTCAGGAGAATAGCAGGGGAGGTGTGAAGAACGCTGTACACGGTCCTTAGCAACGTGCTCCACGCTTCATTGTGGAACACAATGATCACACTGGTGGTTGGCAAGAGAGGGCATCGCTTGAAGGTCTGCTCAATACATCTGCACAGAAAGCACAGCAATCTCAGCTAGTACACACTTAAGCAGGCTGAACATGGACAGACAGACCGACCGTTTTTTAATGAGCCAAACAGAACTTTAATTCTCTCAAACTGACCACATTAACTGGGCAGACGTGCCGAGACAATGCTTGAGTCGGAAAAATTCTCATTGTGGTTACAGACAATTTCATCACCATTACTTACAGCAAATATTAAAGTTCCTTAATCATGTTTGTCTAAGAATCATAGACACACATGTGGCTTAGACAAACAATTCAAAAAAATGTTTTTCAATATGCTTATTTTGTTAAGCAGTGGATTAGACCAATGAGACATGGCTAACATACTGTATGGAAAAAGATTTCTATACTATTCTATAGAACAGTATAGAACAGATCTGGATAACCACCACTAGATGGTGTGGTTTCCCAATTAAGCTTGGTTTAGGAACCAAATAATGTTTTTAAATAAATATTCAGAGGAAAAAATATCTACAAATTAATTGAAATCAGACATAAATAAAATAATTTAAATAATAATAAAAAATATATATATTTCAACAATAGATAGATAAATCCTGGTGAAATACAGCTACACTATACCAATGCACACAAACAAGTTGAGAGGACATACTCTGGTGGTCTGGTATCTGGACCCAGGTCTCTGCTCAAGGAGATGCGGTCGCTGGCGTACAGGTTAAAACAGTGTTTTTCCTCCCCCCTAGCCTTCTCCTGCTGCTCCTCGGCGCTCAGGGAGTTCGTTTGGAAGGCCTTCCCAGAAGCGCCAGGTGCAAGCGGGTTCTGAGGCGGACGCTCCAGAGCTGCTCGGAGCTCAGCAGCCGTGTAGTGGCCCGGGGGGCAAGACAGACCCCCTGCACCGCTGTCCTGCTGACGGACGGGAGCCTTGATCTGCATCTTAGGCACAGCGTCCCTTAAGTTATTGACGGCTCCCATGACCATGCCCAGCACGGCATCCCTTTTGACTGCTATGTCCCGCAACCAGGGCTCCTCCTGGGGACTCTGTCTGCCCACCTCCCATTGAATGAAGAACAAAAATGTAACAAAAGCTAGGGCCACTATGACCAGTTTGACTGGGTGCAATCGTCGTCGTAAGACACGCCGAAAGGTCATTGTCCTTCAAGGTATTCAGGGGTCTTCTTAAAACTAAATCTCCACCTGTAATAAAAATACAAAAACATTAAAAATAGACTGATAAAGTAAACTAGTAACATTAGAAAAACTTCCAAGTTACACCATAACAGGTTGAAACACTGTCATCTAACAAGCAAAACCTTCACGTTTAAAATATCAATAAATGTGTTATTTTTCTAAATAAATCCACATACAGATTTACAGTGGGATACAGTGGGAAACGTACCTCATAGATAGTTATGAACTGGGCTATAGCTGCTTCCAGATCCAACGAAGAGCATCCTGGTCTTCACCAACTTCGTTCTTATTTTTCCGCGAATTCCAGAGCAGGTTTTCAGGATCAACCCCGTCAATCCACGTTGCTATTGTCAGTCTACGCAAACTTCCGTCTAGGTGGATCCAGGTGTGCTTGTTTCAGGTAGAAGGAAGGAGGAGACCTGCTTGCGCGCCTGCGTAGATCAGATGTCTGCGAGACAAATGCCAAATAAAATATGTGAATTAAAGAATCAACAGTTATCACAGTAAGCACTTGAAGAAGCGACGCCTAAATTATAAGAACAAAGTATTGCCCAAGAGAGGGAAGCTGCCCAACAGGCTACTGATAATCACGACAGTCACTTCAAAGTTGTAGCCAATAAGGATATGGAGTTTCCCTGCAATGGAAATAGTTTTCTGCGAGGATCCTCTAATCCTCCAACTCGTAAATTATTTAAATAATGGGATTTATTCAGATAGCCAAGCCATGCCTTATGTCACGAATCTCATACCTTCACAATGCGAATCCAATCAGTAGTGTATGTTGTAGTACTACTTTCTAGTGATAGCCTACATTTTCTCCGATTTAAAAGCTTTCCCCGTGTAAAATTTGGATAGTCGCGAGTCTAATTTGAAATAGTAAACCAACTAACAAAAATTAATAACTGATGGAGCAGTTCGAAGGGAAGATCAAAGACTTTACTTTATGCCAAGACATTGCAGCAATCAGATTACAATACAGCCAATTTCTATAATGAGACAAAGAAATTGATTTGAAATGCATGCGCTCACCTTTGTTACAGCGAAGTTCATCCCATTCTAAGAATTAAATTGTCTTTAGTATTCAGAGATCGATGCTTGACGCTGTAAAGACGTAGCCTGGTTTCCCTGTGCCTAGTTTAGGTCTTTCTGTCATGTAAGGCAAGAGAGCAGCTGTGTTCCAAAACTCCCTAGGCTATTGGGCAAACGAAATTGTTGTCTGTAATAATATAGTGCCATTACCTTAACTGTAAATATAACAATAGCAAATAATTTGGGGGCATGATAAGTAATTCAAGTTATGATTATTAGGCAGCATGTACCTGCATATTATAGTACGTGCTCTGATTTGTCACAGCCCATGGTATTTAAACATTTCAAAAGAAAAATCCTCTTATTATAATGCCAATTAAACCAAAATATTGTGTTCCACCACCCAAACTGGAAACATGTTAGAATAAATCCTTTAATATATATTGTTTCAGGTAAATTCATTGAAGTACAGTTTCAATAGACTAGATTTAAGTTTGACCTTTAGTAGATCTGTTGCTAGCACCAAGGGGAAAGGGTGGGTGTTTGATTGGCTGAGGAGATGCTTATAGACATGCTTATAGGTTATTAATTAATGAAATAATATAACGCATTTATTTTTAATGTAAAGTAACATAATTAAATAAATTAATTATTCTGAAGCATATGCAAGTTAAAGAATTAACTTTATTGAAATTGACAAGAGAGTAAGGTATTGCATCAAGCCTGGTTTACCACTTTAATTGAGCTAATAAAAGTTAAATATATACTGATTTGTTGTGAAAGTTTATGTACATCACATTACACAGCGCGCACATACATACACACATATAGACTTTATGATCTTAGTGCAGCTCGTGCTTTATCCAGTATGTCCTTTCTCATTCTTGGATAATTTGGGTGAGGGTCCAAAACCTACAAACAGAAACTAAGATCAAACTCTGTATGGACAAGATAAACATTCCCAAACAATACATTTCTCAAGATCAAGTTGTTTTCCCTCACCTTGTGGCACACATCAATGGCATCAACGTGCCTCTTTGCTTTTAAGTAGTTGAAAGCCAGTTTGTATCCTGAAATCAACACATTATACCCATAGTTAACGTCATGATGCCTTTGTCCATCTAAACTGAAGCAGAGGCACAATTCTAGTAGACGTACCAATGGTCGGGTTCTTCTGATTGCCGTATTTCCAAGCCAGTTCATAGTTCAGTGCAGCGTCACGGAATGCCTGATCTTTTTCCATTATGTAGCCCATATATTCGTACGCTTTACAACAGGACTGGGGGAAAAAGCATGATCACAATTGACATAAATGAATATAAATATACATGTCACACAACATCAAACAAGAGAAAAGAGCGTGCATATATTGGACTTTGTTACACTGGCAACATTAGAGGAGCTGCACTCTATACTGACCTTGTTATGGCGAAGGCATCTCTTCAAGAGGTCACTGGCCATGTCAGACTTTCCAGAATGGATGTAAATGTCAGCTAGGAGTAGCCAACTCTTCTCAAACTCGTCAGCATCTACAATGTTCCAGTTCATCTTAGCAATGCGCTTCAGCTGGTTCCTGGCTCGTGGTGTTTGCTTGAGAATCATGTACGCTGTGGCCATTGCCAGAAGTGCTGGAACGTGATCTTTCTGCAATTAGAGACACAACTGTCATTATAGTGTCCTAAAACATTGGTTGTCACATCGAGGTCTAGATGCTTTTAGGGCACCGCAAGGTTAGAGTAATTGTGCTTAATATAGGGTGTAAATACAGTACATTATGTCACTGTTCTTAAGTGGGTGTATAGCATATATTCACCTAATGTGTAGAGGGGGTTGCAAGTATGAACCACCACTATTTAGGCTAGGCTAGTGGTTAGGGTGGTGAAATCCCAGCCACAACATCCTGGGTTCAGTCCAAGACATGCCCAGCCTACCTAACCGCTTCCTGCTCCTTAAAGGTAAAGTCAGCTATTGCAAGCTAATTGCAAGCTAACACATTTTGTCTAATTCTCAAAATATCTCCGCCCAGTTCGCTAGCTTACCCTTCTATGCGCATTGAAAAAAAGAATACAGTACTTCTAAACAGCCCTGGCTCCGTAAATAGAAGCATAAACAACGTGGCGAACCCCCGCTCGTAACAACAAAGTCGTAGTACTACGCTTTGCTTCACAATGCATTTCAATGTGTTAGGTGGCGTTGCGGAGGTATATATTTATTTCAGCTCGAAGTTAGCAAGAATTCTCGAGCATGACTACTGTAGTACTTATTAATTAAAACGACTGTACTGCACCTTACTGTACTGACTGTACAGTATAAGACTGAAGATAAGAGTGGGTCTGGTGAGAGCCCATGAATACAAAGTGACCTAGTGTAGTGGAGGGTTTCATTTGCTGATGGTGTGAGACAGCATACAACCCCACCACTTTGAGTTTACATGACTTACCTCATTGTTTGCTATCTCTGTGAAAACATTAAGGGCTTTCTCCGCGTTGGCCTTCTGCTTAGTTGCCAGACAGCAATAGTTCTCTAGAATGCGGAGCTGGATGTGCCCACCAGGCGTCTGAGGCTTTAACTCCTTCAACAACTTCTCTGCGGTTCTCACAGCTAGCTGCTCTGACTCCTGCTTCTCAGTGGAGTTCCTGAACACAGACACAGATTAGACATGTACTCCTGCCAACCGTAGACTGTAGCGGTCTCAGCTAACATTTGGCAGCACAACAGACAATGAAGGAATTCTGAATGAATGCTGAATTACTTTTGAGGCACACGACTGCACATGCAAATGCCCATTTAGTGTACATGCTATTAAAATGATGGCGCCGCTATTCCCCATTCTCCACCCTTTGCTTTATTTGCTTCCATGTATTACATACAGTACATCCATGTGTATACAGTATGTCAACACACCCAATGTCGCCATCTAAATTCTCAAATACTTCTCCTCCCATGGTGTCATTGTCAGGGTTGAGGCAGATTTCTATCATGTTGTACACAGCATTCTGGCCCCAATCATTATCTTTCCGTGCCTTATTGAAGTGTCTCAGGCCATCGTTGGGTTCTCCCGTGTACCTGAATAGCAGGTACAACATTGTTCAGGCAATACCAAGACAGAAGAAGATGCGTTCATGGTCAGACATCTGTTCAGAACATTACCAAAGATACAATCCTTTGCAGTAGTTAAACCCGGGTTCAAACGTAGACCTAGAGGTATGCTTTTCTGCCATTTCAAGAAACTTGGGAACTTCCTCCAACTTCCCGGCTCTCCTCAACAAGTCAATAAGACGTGACAATGTTAAGTAGTTGTCTGAAATATGTAGAAAGGACATTTATTACAGTAGAGCAAAACTGGGCAAACATGCAAAGCAGATTAACATTCATAATAATAAAATAAAAGTAATATTGCTAAAGATTGACACAGATTTTACATTTCCAAACATCCTAAATGCTTTTATTATATAGTAGCCTTCATTTACCCAAAATGTGTGTGCATGAAAAATAATAAAACATTATTTTCATATCTCTAACATTTATGTACTGAAGTACGTAGGCTACAAACAAACACCTGGTTTGCGTTCCAGGAGTTGTTGAAAGTGGAAAACAGCCTGTTCGTAGTTGTGTTTCCTAAACATCAGGTCAGCCATCATCTAGGGAGAAAACTAAGCGAATAATTCTGACAATTCCATTAGGATTTATAGTCAAGATACAGCAGATGTTACAGCAATGTTAACGAACCAGTGCCGCATCTTCATTGTACTGATCACTCTTCAAAATGAGGCTGCACTGGTGTTGGCAGGCATCCACGTCATCTAGGGTAAGGTACAACCTGGCCAGCTCCAACATCACCTACGAACAGGCAAAGCGTTCAGCCCATTGTTTTGATGGTGTACCACCTACCTTCACAGGTCATCTTCTGCGATGGAATGTAAGGCACTGTAGTTATGTTGCGTTATACAGTTTATACATATATATTATAATGTGTTTGTATTATGTTGTAGTAACTATTAAGAAAGTGACACTAGCAGGATCAAAAACAACACGAGGACGAAAAAGACGACAGGGCTTGTCCGCGCCAGCTGCAGTGAGCACACAGGGCGTTTTTTGATTCGGCTCCACTGACCTTGCGATCACTCTCACAATACACAAGAGCCTCTTTGTAGAATTTGACTGCTCTCTCATAGCCCCTCTGACTCGTGTAGTGTTTAGCGATCTCCGCGCAAATCTCGGCAGCAAGCTGCTTCTGCATGGGAACGGCGTCGGGCTGCTCCAACTGCACCCGCTTCAGGACCTTGGCCTGGACATCCCGAGCCTTCATGCAACACAGGCACCATTACACTGGTTTGTGTCCAACTGTAATCCCGTAATTGACCGGCAGATGATATTATACGTGGTCAGAGAAAATGAGAATACTGTACTTACCCTTTGTAAGGAAAGCAAAGCCTCTTCGTTTTTATCAACCCTGTTTTGGATCTTTGCTAAAAGGACCAGATAACGGCAGTCATCTGTGAGCGCTGACAGTTCATTCACTGGGTAGATTATGGACAAGGGCAAAGGCCAATGAGAAACACAGCAAAACACTATTTGCAAATTTCCCATTTGAAAAAATATGGTTCTTAGAGTAGTACTTACTATTAGTATAAGCACCACATATTATATATATGTTCAGCTAATCGTATAATTCTTAGTAAGCTAAATAAAAAGTTGTGCTACTGTTTCAATGCTTATATGATAAAATATGCTGTATATATTGTATTTACCACAATGTTGAAAGATTGTACTTATCAATTAGAGCTGGGAGATAGTTCAATTTATTATGTCATCATATAGTGGTGTTGTGCCTAACGTGTGCAACATATTGTCATATTATAATAAACATGTCAAAGAAACCAATTAAGGTGTGAGATGTGAATTTGTTAGAAAAGCTCAAATGTTTAGTGTTACTACTAAAAATTAAATGCAACCTTGCATAGTCAGTGTCATTTGGGCTCTTGTCACATGGAAGTTAATGAGAAGATATCATGCAAAGAGCTGCACATTACCAGGCTCGTGGGTCAGGGCGTCATGCAGGATCCTCTCACAGCGCTCGTATTGCTTCATCTTCATCAGCAACTCAGCCAGGTCGTAGCGCAAGAAGTTCTGCTGTTCGCTCTTTAAGGCAGCCTCATAGTAGTTTATTGCCTGTATGAATTCCAGTCTGTGTCAACAGCGTTCTATGTCATGGTGAACTGCAACAAGTTTATCTGAGCTTGAGGGTACATTACAAACCTTGACATAGTTATGTGTCTTTACGAGGGCTTTCCCAATCTTGCTGGCTAAAGCGCCGTCTTTGGGGTTTTTCTTGAGAGCTTGTTCATAAACCTCAATGGCCTTCTCCGGCTGTGGATAAACACATCTTGTGATAAGTGATATACACAAGCACATTAACGGTAATGACGACCCCCCCCCCCCCCTGCCTACAGAGATGGTGTAGCAGTTTGGTGATAACTTGACATTTGTAAATATTATTTAGGACAAACAAATATTTGCATAGGTCATATATTTATTTTATTTTTTTAAGGAAAAAAAAAAACATATAAATAACCAAAATATCCA
Source organism: Amblyopsis rosae (assembly GCA_025399935.1). NCBI lineage: Eukaryota > Metazoa > Chordata > Actinopteri > Percopsiformes > Amblyopsidae > Amblyopsis > Amblyopsis rosae. Next base: position 26,641 of record JAODTR010006272.1, read on the forward strand.
CCAAAGAGCTTGTGGGTTGAAGCAAACAAAACAACTAAAACTCCTACTTACTTCTTGAATGTTCATGTAAGCATCTCCGAGTAAGAGATATGTGTGAGGGACGGGGAGTTTTTCTACCATTTCCCTGGTGAGAAGATAAAATGTATTAATGTATAGGTACGGTGTCACCACTTGTTTGTGTAAAGACACACAGATACTACATACAGATCTACTAGATAGATAGATCACTGGCAGCAACTTTGCTGTGGCATTCAAATTTCCACTTGAGTGACTTTGATCTTGTGGCCTTTTAAACTCTGCTACCGTACTAACTAGACTGGAGGGAATGCATGTACTCATGACAGGGTGGCAAGGCCAAGCAGACACATGGCTATCTGAAACACTAGAGAAGATAAGAGTTTGTGAGTGTTATTTGACTGCACCACTTTCAGCCATTAAGAAATACTGTACTATGCCAGAGGTTCCAAAAATGGTGGCGGGAGGTGAAGGGGAAGGGGTGGGGGGGAGGAAGGGCCATTTGAAGAGTCACAAAAAGACAAAAAGCTTATTGTTGTGGTGCTGTGGCGTAGGCTGGTGTCGCAAGATGTAAATTCACAGAAACTATAATGTAACTCTACCGCCTTGAAATAAAAGCTGCACACATTTATCAAGGCTGTTTTAGCAATACTGCTCACCTGTAGCAGCTAGCATACAGGCGCTTGTCCTTCCTGTGGTTGAGGTAGATGTCGGCCATTTTCTCCTTGGCCTGGATGTAGTAGGGTTGCTGGGGTGTGATATTGCGGAGCATGCTGAGCGCTAGCTCCGTGTCCCCGCGTAGCAGGGCCAGCTCAGCGTTGGCGATGGTGACGCGCAGCTCCTCCGGCGAGCCCGAGAACTCATTGATGGCATCCTGCATCACCTTAGCCGCTTCGTGCTAAATGTACAGCCAGGATCCATTTGTTATGCCACTTGGTCTCTTTTTGAAAGGACACTCTGATTTGTGTAGAGATTTGCCCTTGTGGTTGAAATCAGTATTACAACCAAACATTTTTTTGTTGTGAGGCTAGGATTCCTCTTTACTCTTCCTCACCATATAGGCTCACACTATTTAGCCCCTATGCCACCCCCCTAACCTCTCCAAACTTTTGTTAGTTACTGATAATAACATTTGAGCATTCATTGTTAGTCATGTTGTTACAGTAGGCTAATCTATACCTATGCAGTATATGTTTAGCCTATAGTACAGTACATACTTAAACAGGTACAACTTGCAGTCTGCAGATACAGAGAACCTAAGTCACTTCTCCATTATGGGACCTTAAATTGAGAAAATATGTATGGTAGTCAACGACGACAATCAAATAATTTAATTATTTATGGGTTTAATTTATGGGTTTGTAGTATTACTAATTATGCATTTTCACAGTCTTATACTTCAACAACTCTATGATAAACTGCGACTTTCTTGAATGTTTAAATAGACAAATGTCATATGTGTACTTCGTGTCACAATAAAAAGAATAATTTGATTCTCGTCGTTGATTAACATACGTATAAGTGAGCTGGGGCCAACACTTGGGTTCTCTATATAACGCACTCAAAAAGTGTACTTCAAATCTAGATAGAGATGCATATGAAGCAAAGTCCTCTACAGTACTTGTTCTCCGTTGAGCCAAAGGGCTTCAGCCAACTCCAAGAACACAGATACAGAGTCGGCGGGGCTCAGGTCAATCCTCTTGTTCTTCGTCTTAGAGGAGCACCCTGCCCTGTGAACCCCTGGCAGGCTGATGGCCATCTGCAAAGTCTGGATGGCCCCCGTCAGCTCTCCCATCTTCCGTTGGGCCTGCGCCTTGATCAGGTGGTACAGCGGGTGCTCCCGAACCTGGAGCCAACCATGTCTAGTTAGGAGGTGCGGCCCATAACACAGAGACTCCCAGAAAATAGAAAAACCAGGCTAATGTCATCATCTAAAGATAGATGTGTGGTCCAGGTTCATTATATCACAGTCCTGTTGAGCCTTTCAAGACACTGAGTTGAAACGGAGGCTTGAATATTAACAGACTGGACCAATAAGGCTGGACTCTATGGATTTCTGGACACCTAGCTCACCTCAAAGTTATGGCTGAGGCAGAGTTCAAGAGACTGGGAGCACAGTCTGAAGTTCCCCTGCAGAAGGTGAATCTGAGCCATCAAGAGATGGGCTTCGGCATGAGACGGACACTGGTCCAGGCAATGCAGTAGACTGCTTTGAGCAGCTTCAGTGTCACCTGGAAGGGATAGGGTAGGATGACATGGCATGTTCAAGCACGCATCTACTCTGCCGAGACCTTCCTGACTTCAACATTAGTTTTGCTTTGACTGAAAAAATCAATAGAAGTTTCGGTGTCAATAAGTTACTTTTGAGTTTAGAGTGCCAGGGCAAAGAAAGGAACAGGTGCAGAAAATCAATGTGCATGCGACGATTCTCACCAGACTGGAATCTGACTTTGGCCAACAGGAAGACTCCCTGTACGAGGCCGGGCACTATCTTCACAACAGTGTCCAACACAGAGGCACAGTGCTGGAGCTGTGGAGCAGAGGCCTGGCCAGGAGCTGGGGGCTGCACGTAATGTTTTTCAGATACCCTACTGGTACCACACAAAGAAACACACCGAGGAGAAGACATACCAGTCCCCCCGCCCCCCCCCAAGAACAAAAATCCCCAGAATCCCCAAGCCAGACCTTAGCAGGGCAGAGTGCAAGGTACTCCTTGACGATCTCCAGCAGGAAGTCAGGGTTGAGTTTCTCATAGTACTCCACACCAAGCGGGAGGCCCTGCAGCGTGGAGAAGTGTGAATCCACCGCGTCGTTCAGCAGGTTGGTCACCTCCTCCGGGGGCCGCCGCCTCTTCCCTGCCAGTACTGCACGCAGATACAGCAGCTCCTGGCCAAGGGACATGAAAGGAAGGCAGTGGCATAGGGCAGGCTGTTAAGTCAGTGGTTCCCAATGTGGGGGTAGGAAGCGCCCAGCTGGGGTCCCAGAATGGTTTGAGGGGTGTGAGATGATGATTTAACTGGATTATTATATAAAATGTTATACTATTATTTTAGTATTATAATTCTCTAGTATTAAAGTGCATCTATATGACTTTCTACCACTAGATGTCACACTAAGCACACCAGTATCTCAGACCAAAACAAATGCTTTGTGGGCCCCACACACACACACACACAGGCACACGCACACACACACACACACACACACACACACACACACAGTAATATGCACTATGCAAGTGTGGCCGGACATCAAAACAAAGAAAATGTGATTAAAACACAGAGGGAATGTGATGTCATTCTCTGCACAGGTTACAATTACCCCACAATATATTTACATAGATACTTGTTTGCTTCTATATTACTGTTTAAAATATCAGAGGTCACCTTTAATTTCTTTTTCTGAAATTATTAAAATACTGTAAATTCTGCATTGTTAGGTTTTTATTTATTATATATGATCAATTTTGTTTTGGGGGTTACCAGTCAACATGTTTTAAAAACGTGTTAAACATTCATCTCAGAGATATGCGACCTCTTTATCACAGAGACAAAACGAAAAGCAAAGACACATGAAGGAGCTTCTGTTTCTAATCCTGGCAGATACTCCTGATAATTGAGAACTCCTGCTAACATTTCTTTACGGTGAAGTGAGTCAGAACCAAGGATTGTCAGAGACTGGCAGAGATAAGATAGAAACTCATATCAAGTATTCTGCAGGGCCTTACCCCTGATTTTCCAATAGACTGCTGAATCTCCGTGAGGAACTCCAGCTGCTGCTCAGCATCATCTAAATGTCCCTCTATCAGCTGGCAACGAATGATACCTGCACAACAATGGAATTACGTAAAACAGTTCAGCTAGTAACAAACAAAACCAAATATGAATATATTATTATATACCTGTCAAAGCAGCAATGCTACTCTCATCCAGGGACATAGCAGTCTTGTACCACTTCATGGCCTCCTTGATTCTTCCCTGAAGCACCATCTGGTAGCCCAGCTCCGTGGCCAGATCTGAATGGGTAGAGGCCTGGGAGAACGCTCGCTCCACCATTCTTTGGGTCTGCTGGATCACTCTCTCATCTCGCCCACACTGTTGGGAGATAAACAGTGTGACCTTTGCAAAATGATAAGTTCTAGTTGAGAAGTAAGTAATGTGGCTTATCAGAAGTGTATCAGAAGCAGGGGACTGAATGGAGAGAACAGCACAACTTACCACACGGGTAAAGGCCAAAGACATCCTGTAGATGAGCTCAGGGTTGCGAGGTTCCTGAATGTCCAGGCTGCTGGTGAGGTTGGAAAGCTGTTTCACTGACTGCCAAGAAGGAAACACAAATAACATCCAATAAATCAGTCAGCACCGACCTACATTATAAATGATGATGTCATCCTGGTTGACAACGAGAAGTCAAGTAATGAAGGAGTGACAAACTGACAAACTGTACCTCAATAATGTCTCCATCTCTACACAAGGTGTGTAGAGTCAATATTCGTAAGGCCTCCAGGTTATTTCTATCCTTCTGCAAAAGCCTGAAAAATTGTGAATACAGTCTCTTATAATATATTTGAATGAGGATATTGTTTTCCATTGGTGTTAACACTGTACAATATATCATACAGTTTATATCACTGTATTGTATTAAGTTCCTTGTCTGGCAAGGAGTTCCAAGTCAAACACAATTACAGCTAAGAGACAAAGTATGCGCTCTGTATTCTGGTGCCCAGCGGGGCTACCGGCACTGGGTCCTTCACATTTGGCTCCACCTGAGCGATCACTCCACCTCCTTCTCATAGAACCTGGAAGAGTGAATCCTGGCAAATGTGTGTGACTCTTAGGTTTCAGCTCAAAGCTCATTTCATGCTGCCAGGTCAGGGTCCAGTGGGCAAAGCGAGAAGGAACAATGGTTCAGTCAGTATGTACTGGTGTGCGGCACCCCACCAGCTTTTAATTTGCACGTGAATGCTGAGCCATTCGTAAAGGCTGACCTCCAAAAACAGTGCTAGCGCTGATTGAAAATCCACCTACGTTCTCTATTGTCACCAGAAGAGACATACTACAGCACATTGATTAGATTATTTTTTTTAACTATAGGATGAAACTCACGATGAGGGTGACAGTAGCACCCTTTGTGTGCATGTGTGTGTGTGTGTGCGTG
>JAODTR010006273.1:0-2500 GCA_025399935.1 Amblyopsis rosae
GACAACACAGCCCTCAGGTTCATGGGGGCACCCAAACCTCTCCACCACGATAAGGTGATGGTTCCCGGAGAGGTATACAACATACGCCATTAGTCTGTAAACCGCTCTGTGAAATAGGCTTCTTCCTAGAACAGTCAATGTCCAAAGCTATGTTAAATGTGGGGGTACTTTTCAAGCATTTAGAAGGGAAAATGTCGAAATGGTGTACATATAAACCTACAGCCTCAGTTTAGAGGGGTGTCATATTTCTTTGCTTTTCCGAAGCCTAAAAGCAAGAGGAGAGATACCTAGCCTATCAAAGGGATAGCCTGTGTGTCTGAAGTTCAGAACCTGGCTATTAGGCAGATGACAGAAACTTTACCTGTTATTATTCTCTCTTTTTTAGATTGGGCTTTCTTTTGTGCCATTATGAGATCCAGATCGATATGAAAGGAATCCTGCGTACTTTAAACAAATGGCTAAAAGAGTCTTCTGTATAATGAAAACTATAGGAAATCTGAAACATTATCCTAAAATTAAACAACGTATTGGTTTACCCTGTTATTCCTGTAGATTACACATTCATGTCAATTGTTAAGATTGATGGTGCTTAATAATTGCATTGAGACCCATGGCATTATGTGTGTGAATAGGCTACTGTTGCTCTCAAAAGCATTTTGTAGTTCTTTCTGTCTACATCTCTCTGATGTTTCAGAACTAGACCTATTATTGGATATTGTTGCTATTATTTACTTTGCAATATCTTTCGCACCATTAGCCTACATGCCAGGTGCAAATAGCCTGTACCTTACAGGGCGGCCACGCATAACCAGAGGTGGGGGCAGGGTTCAATTGCTTTGAATAGCAGACAGTTGTGGACTACAGAAATTAATCCTAATGGTAGCCTTGTGATAATGGGAATTTTGGGAACTTTTAGGAACTTTGTACCTTGTCACCAGATTAAAAAATGTACATTTGCTGAAGTATACAGACACTGAATAAGAGATGTCTTGTTAAGATGGATATGTTTGGAGGATCCAAGACTAATTTGTTGTGCTCTAATTAGAGGAAATGCCCGTTCCAAACTCCCACGTGAATCCCGCGTGGTGTTCTGATGGACGCGTGTCAGACGTGGAGGCCATACTGGTGCCCAAGGCACCATATGGACACCTATTTACTGTCAAACTGCCATCACAGACCAGTCACATACAGTATAATGCAGTGTGCCAACTGTTGAAAAACCACACCAAATTGCACCCCCAAACACACACACACACACACACACACACACACACACACTCCTACTCTACCAGTCTCACACGACTTCCTGAGCAACTCTTAAAGGAGCGCTACCACGCACGTTTGTTGCTTCAACGATGAATGTTACTGTCGAAGCAAAAGAGAACCATTTTAAAAATAGCACAAGTTTAACACTTTCTCTTTCGTCGGGAGTAGAGAAGAAAGAATGGCAGGGAGGGCAGAAACTAAAGTTGCATGGCGTTAATTTAATGGTGGGAGTCATGAGAAAAAGAAAAAAAAAAAAAAAAAAACATTAGAGGTTAATCAGCGCCTGCTTCTTTTCCTGAAACGTTTCACAGCAGACGCAAATCACATTTACAAAACCAATTATCCCTTTGGAACAAAGCACTTTCAGCTATAAGGGAGAGCCCACTTAGACAGGGTTGAACACATGTTGGTGTCTTGTCACAACAAAATGTCAAATTGTCAACACCATCGCTGTCAGTAATGTGTACGCGGCACATCGCGCCACTGCTTTTGACTGTTGACAACAGCTAATTGTAAATGTCACAGCTATTTATGCGCTCCTTGCCATACTGCATGCTTAGAAATCACCTATAGATCTTCTCAGATGTGTGATACAGAGCACCTAATACACTATGTTAATGCTGTAAGCTAGCACAGTAAACAAGCAACGCGTATCTGCACGAGATGCCTCTGTATTGCGTGGGCTACCGATTCAACCATGGGACAATAATGAGTGAAGTACACCCTCGTGCCATACTCACCTTCCACAATTATGAGAGCGTTCTGGTATGATTAGATTAATGAAAGAAAAACTAAACGAATAGGATAAGTTTGGTGTTTTATTATCTGTGCCAGAGTTCTGCTGCTTATACTATTACTGAAATTAGTGTGTATATGTTTCTGTGTGTGTGTGTGTGTGTAGATTCCCTCTTTTCAAGATTACAGCTTAAGCCAGTTGTCAGTCTAACATGGTGAGGAAGTGTGTGCAGACTGTTCTCACACATACAGTACACACTTATTCATAATGCATAAATGGACACTGCACTCACACACACACACACACACACACAAAATATACCATCCATGTTAGTATGAAATAATCAAGAAGGTTCTGCGTCTTCTGTCACAACACACACACACACACACACACACACACACACACACACACACACATTAAAGATAATTTGTATCTATAGCGTTGCACGCTATTCGATTATTTTCCGCAGACATTCCTCTGCGCAGGCCTTTAATGAGC
>JAODTR010006273.1:5000-10885 GCA_025399935.1 Amblyopsis rosae
ACTATTGTCTCTGGGTATATATGCGATGACATGCAAGCATTCAGAGAGTATGTACACACGCACACAGCCCTATACTGTAGCCCTGTGGCACAATGCCTCCCTGCTAATGACCAATTATTCCCTCGATAACAGAAGTGTCCATGTCCTGTGTAGGCCAGAGCCTTACATTTTTTGACTTTCGCTTTAACAACTGTCTGCTACCTTTAAAAATATCCCTGCAAACCATCTGCAACTAAATTGAGATTGTTAATAGACACCAACCAAAGTTAACATTGTCCACTTGCAGGGTTTTCCACACATAGACTTTACTTGGACAGGCCATCCAGGTTTGTTAATGACCACCCAAGTATCTGGAAACCCTTTTTAGCATTTCATTGTTATTTTTTATCTGTCCGAGAGAAAAACTCCATGCGTGATCAAGCAACTATAGCGGACAATCTCCCCTCAATCTCTACCACTTGTGTTACAAATTTATTTAAATGTATGATTCTGTTCAAATTAATATTGAGCGCAAAGAATGCCTGCCGCGTAGATTGGCCTGACCTTCTTCTAGCAACTCGAGTAGTCGGAAAAAAGCGATAGTCTACTGTAGGTTACATGTTGCGGTGGTTACAGGTGCTTGAATAATAGGGGTATAACGGTACATGTATTAGTATTTAACCGTTTCGGTACAGACGTTGCGGTTCGGTGCATGCATGTTGAACGGTATGGTGCGAAGCTAACATAATGCGGATCCAAAATTCAGAAGCGCTAGTGTGGTGGAAAAGTTAAGTGGATCAGAAAAGTATTGTTTGACGCCGTTGTTTATGTATAACAACGCCGTCAAACAATACTACAAAAGCAATTGGACAATGCATGCGGAACTAAAGTTGATATGTTTTTTTTCCGCATTAGGACTGCTATGCACGCAAACTGTGCACAGATTATCGACGATATTTAGCTGTCCCGCACTAGTTAATGTAAGTAACTAGCTCATAATTGATGTTGCATTGCTGTAACGTGTGGGGGTGGGAGTGCATTTACCCTCCTCCACACAGCTGCACAGTAACAATAATGGGGTTAAGTTTGAATGTGTGTGTACGTGTGTGTGTATACACGACAAGAATAAATGGAAGAGGGAGGTTCCCTATTACAACCGCATCTTGCAGTGTAATATAAGCATGCATAATATAGACCTGTTTTAGGACAATTATGTAGAATCATGAATATATTATATATGACAAGAAGTCATGTGAGCAACGAAGTTATGAATACAACATAACAGTTGGATCAACGAAATGATTGTGCAAGGAAGCATGGCTCGTTTAATAAAACCTATAGTATATTTATCCTCCTACAATATACAGTAACCTAATGTATTTTTCCATGGTGTGGCATGTGAGGTAATATAGACTATAACCGCATAGGGTATTTGTGTAAAAACACTAATGTACCGAAAATATACCGAACCGCGACTTCTGAACCGCAGTCTGAATCGAACCGTGACTTTATGTACCGTTACACCCCTATTGAATGATATAAATGCCTTTGCTTAACCAATTCAACATTACAGGCAAAGACAGCAAGCTTAATTTTAAATTAGTCTAGAGACCACCACTGCCACTGACGATTGAGTAACATACGTTGACTTTAAAACTGACTTTCATCAATCACATTGCAAAGTGTGCGACAGAGCCCTACACAGCAACGATGTAGCATCTCTGCCCACTGAATAGGAAAGCAATCGGAAAAACGGACTGGCTGAAATTTTTATAGACTGATATAATGTATATCAACCTAAATGATTAACCTATTTACATGTGTGTTCGTTTATAGTAACTGGCATTCTGTCAATTTAGCTGCCGTCTCGTTCTCTGAGCAGTCATCTCTCTGTACTCGGACTCGGAGGAAATTGACCTATCGACTTCAAAATAAAAGCTCTCTATTTGTATAAACATCTCTAGGAAATATATATAATCAATCAATAAATCAAATGTATTTATGAAGCACTATAAAAACAACCACAGAGTGCTGTTCAGGAAAAATAAAAATAAAAGTCACAAGATAAATAGATCACTGAAAAATACAGATAAAACTGTAACAATTCTACTTAAACAAATGTCAAAGGCTAAGGAAAAAAGGTGGGTTTTAAGAAGGAATTTAAAAACAGACAGTGATGAAGCATGTCTAATGGGCAGAGGTGTAGCATTCCAAAATGTCAGAGCAGCCACAGCAAAAGCCCTTCTAAGCTTATGCTTAGTTTTTGGAACACTCAGGAGTTGATTAGCTGACCAGAGATATCGGGTAGGCGAATAGGGGTGAAGCAGCTCAGACAGGTAGGTGGGGTCAAGGCCATTTTTTAAAGCCAGCAGAAGAATTTAAAAATGGCTCCTAAATTGTATGGACAGCCAGTGGAGTGATGCTAAAATGGGAGTAATTGCTATTTTGTAGTAGGTTCTGATCTGTGTTTTCAAAGTGCTGTCACTTACTGGTAGCCTGCTGTACAGGCATCAGTTGGGTATGCAGCAGCCATACCTTGGAATCATCTTAAAAAATTACTTATCGCCTTAGAATTCATGCTTTGCAAATATTATCTGTAGGCATACGTACTTTATTTGCATAGACAGGCGGGATGTGTCCACATGGAGAAAATAGTAAACTAAACTTATTTTGAAAAGCGTGGCTGATTTAGAAATATAAATTTGCGTTCTGATAACAGTCAACTACTGGTTTCGTGCAGTTGTGTATCTCAACAAGACAATGTCATATGGTCTAGCAGGGGACTGTGAAAAGACACATTTCCATGTAAAATGTGTGAAATAGGCTATTTGGAAATCATTTTAATAAAAGTCTAAAACAGCACCGGTGAACTGTGACTAAATCAAAGTCCTTATGTTATTTCTGTGGCTATCCTGCTGTGCCATAACTTAATGCAGGTGCTAACAATACACCAGAATGCAGGAAGTGATTGACGCTCAAAATGTCCTGGTGATATCCCAGACATCTCCACCTAATGTCCTCCCCCACCCCCATAATATTTACCCGTGGTTAAAACGGTTCTTGATGTCATGTCACATTGCATTGGCTTTAGATGAAAAAACGCCCTGTATAAACACCCTACAATTTATTATTATTTACTACCATATAGCTATAGCCATAGTCTATTTTCTGGTGCGCAGACATCGGATTAATAGCCTATCCAGTAGGCAGGTAGCCTCTCTCTCACTTTCTTGTGCATTAAAAACACAGTATTAACCTACTACTAAGCAACAGAAAGTATAGCCAACTGTTGTTTCTCTGTTATATCTGTAGCATGTACTAACCTGATAGAGTGCCCCAGCCTGCATTGAAGTAAATATTATTGTTTAATTACCAATACCTGCCCCTCCTTCCAAAGACTCAATAGTGTGCTTTATTTATTTTGACTCTGCCTATTCTATTCTGACACTGCAGTCACATTACCAACGTTACTAAAAGCACTGAAATCCTCTGTTCGAGGTGATGCAAGATGAGACGATAGGACAATAAGGGTAGTCATTGATAAACCCAGAGAATATTGATCCTCTATGAGGGTTTAGACTCAGTGGCCGCAGGGTTTTTTGCACCTTGTTAGAGCTGAATTGGTGTACTTCAAACCTTCCTCTGTCACCATGACAATGTGTGAAGCACAGCAGATCTCGATAGCAACAGTTACCATGTAAGAAACATTACTTTAAATAAACACTTTCTAAAAATATAAAGAAAAACAAACAGTGCTTCAGTTTACACATAGTTGCATCCAATTACTCACACATTTAAAATAATTTCAGCATTGTGATGCTGCACCAGTCAGATACACATTTTGTGTATTCTACTCTGAACTGCAAAAGCCTGTCTTGTTTAGTTATGTAACATGTACATATATTATATTCATATCATTTAAATAACAACAAAAAACAATCTCTACCATTTTTTGTCTTTCCTGCCATTGTTGTGTAAGCAGTTACTGCTGGCCCGTAATGGATATACTGTATGCACCATGCTCAGTCTAGAGCAGATAAAAAGCTTTCCTGCTGAATAGGTCTAGACATCTTCACTCCCCTAGGGTGGTATTCACATCACATAAACACACAAGACTAATCACGGCTGCCTTTCTTAACATACAGAACTTCAAAAGGAATTTAGTAGATGGAAAGTTCACATGAGTGCTCTGATTCATTTCAACCGGTATATATTCTCAGTGCATTCACCAACAATGTCTGCCTGCCTCTCTCCTCCCTGAACATGTGTGTGAATCAAACTATTTAGTTTACAGTGCTGGCTATCTCCATACAGCAGGTAATGAAAACCCCTCTCCAAAGCATGTGTAAGGAGGACACATTTCAGGTGCGTTACAATAGAATGTCCCTATTGTTTCCATTATATTCTAAATAGTCCTGACAGTGGAGTTGGAGAGGAGAGGAGAGGAGAGGAGGGGAGAGGAGAGGAGAGGAGAGGAGAGGAGAGGAGAGGAGAGGAGAGGAGAGGAGAGGAGAGGAGATTAGAGAATGACTAACAGGCACAAGAATGAACACACACACACACACACACAAGCAGGCTAATAAACAGATGCTTATTTCATCCATTCGGTTTAACCATTGTTGCCCAAATCATGTCCGGGGCTAGATGATTCTGAATGGAGCAATACAAAATAAACATAATGAGTATATGTGTCACATTGTAGCAGTCTAACTGCTGGTAACTGAAAGGCCATGGTTCCAGTCAGTCTGACACACAAACTGCACTGCACGCTCACACACACACACACACACACACACACATGCAAACAAAGACAAACAAAACACACTCAAAGGCGTTTGAACATAACACACATTCACAAATACTTACTACACACAGATATACACATTGTTTGCACTACCCACACATACGCACAAAAATGCGGCTAATTCACACACACATGTGCTCACTCTTCCAAACCACCAGAGGAGCAGACGGCATCTGGATGTAAATCTGTGCTCTGTGTTAAATCTGGTGTTAAAGATAAGCCCAGGTCCTCTGCTCTGAAACAGCATGAGTCAGCTGTTCTTTGCTAGCTCTCTGTGTGTATACTGTGTACAGTATGAGAGATACTGACAGTATGTAGGCTACTGTATGTAAGTATGCGTGGTGCACATGTGACTGTCTGATATTTACCAGATTTCCAAGCATTCCAGGTGCATGACGCCAGACTATTTTGACTATTATTTAACATCCACAGATTTTACTGTGTTATTTGAATACATTAAATATGTATAGGCACATGTACTTCATGATAACTTTTAGTTAAGGGGTTTACTGTTTACACTGTGTCCCTTCAGAGGTGCCACTATGAAGTCAAGATAGATGGATTTATTTTCTGACTGGCATACATTTTATAGGAGATTGGAAAATGAAATAAATCAACTCGATTTACAAGTTGTTGGAAACACAGCATATGTACATCAGTACAGTATTTCCAGTGGAGTGCCATGCCTGTTAACCAAGCGTTGCCTGGAAGAGCTTGTGTGCCAAACAGATCATTGCTGGCTTTACGAGAAATCAGTGATTAAAGCTGCGGTCCATTTTATGAGCATCAGAAAGCTGACTGTTCATCCACGATGAGTCAGAAGTGTTCATAACACCATGAAGCGTCACAAACAACGCAGCTTCCTATTTCATGAAGTACTCTGGCTCTCATTATATTACAAACATGTATGTACAGTGCAGTAGCAAACAATGTCTTCCCTCCTCATTTTACTACAACAAAAGTTGTATTGACAAACCCCAAATATATATATATATATATATATATATATATATACACACACATATATACACACTCACCTAAAGGATTATTAGGAACACCATACTAATACTGTGTTTGACCCCCTTTCGCCTTCAGAACTGCC
>JAODTR010006274.1:0-10883 GCA_025399935.1 Amblyopsis rosae
TTAATGTACCTAGGCTATTGAATGGGTCACTAAAACCATTGCCCTCCCAAATTTTCTGAGCAGGAGCCGTCCCTGGTCTAGAGCTCTGCATTTGGCGCATAATAACGAAATTAATAAATCCATTATTCTGTTTGTGTGTGTGTGTTATTCGACTTACATCTTGTTGCTTTGAAGGCTATAATGGCTTTCACCAAAGCTTTATCTGTATACATTCAAAATGCAACCAACTGCTTCTTTTAATTGTTTTTGGAGAGGCAGCTATCCCCCAGAGGGAAGGGACGTCCATGTAAATGTCCACGCTAGGGGGAGCCCTCGAGTAGATGCTTAAGGATGGAAGGACTGACATGAATCTCTCATGTTCGTCCGGATGAATGCTGGCATGGATGTTCAGTGGACGTCCTTAAGGACAGCCATCTAGTCATATGCTTACAAGGACGGACGGACATGAATCTCTCACGTCGCGGATTCATTATAATATAGGGCACATAGCAGGTGAAACACTATAAATTAAAGAAATGTAAAAAATTATATTCATTTATTTATCTAGGCGGCCTATGTAAAACATCATGTCACGGTATGCCTACTTAACATGATGGCGAACAGTATTTCGAAATATCTATATTTTCTATAATTATCAAATTTTTAAACTATTTGTTTGCTATGTCAAATATCATTGTTTAGCATATTTCAAATATATACTGTTAGTCTAACATAATGATTTACAGTATATTGGCCGCCTATATAAAAAATGTATATATATTTTAAATTAACCTTAATTTATAGTATTTACCCTGCTCTGTGCCCTAGATTAAAATTAATTCACTAATTTTACAAGTTAGAAATGTGGGAATATAACCATAAAATGCACTTTTTCATACCGTGATCACTTTTTATCAACAAGTCACTTTTGGGCACAACACCTGTCTCTTAGCTGATTTACATTCTGCATACAGTCATTCTGTATGCAATCTTTCCAATGGAAGATATTGGGTACCTAAAATATTAATAAAACAATTAAGAATGTATGAAAGTGGGTAGCATACCATTTTTCTATATTATGTAAAACCACTGCCAGAAAACTAAGATTTAGCCAGTATATATTAGTAAATTCATTCCTTCTTTTAAATAAAATAGACTCCTAAAAATCACTATAGTTTAAACATATATATATATTATTATATTTAAAAAAAAATCAGTTCAGGGGCACATTCATCTTACCAATTCATTATATGGCCTTTCGTAATGCTTCTTTACAGTCTTTCTCTGCTGGACGGTGGTAGGCATGCATGCTCGTACGGCCCCATGTTTGTTGCCGTACCAGTATAAAGGATTTGTACCTGTAGAAAATATCTGTATAGAATAGATGTTTAAGTGTAGACATGGATTATACAAATGTGTACTGTTGGAAATCATTTGTGTGCTAATAATTTGTACATACAAATAATTTGTACAGATACAAATCACGATTCACAGGTTTTGACACAATTTGATTCCATAGCTAGCAACATCAAGACAGCTAGCTATGGTAACAGCAGTAAAGTAGTAGTAAACCAGTTTGTGAAGTCATTCTGAGTGATTCCCTGTCATCTCTTCTTCATACTGAAGGTTCGTTCAACAGTGATACATAAGAACTAGCCAGAGTGCAAAACATTGTAACTTTGTAACTAATTTGACAGAATAATACATGTAATACATTTGTATTAGCTATGAGGAGACTGTTAAGAATTCAAAGTGTCATCTTTAATTGTACAGTCACAATCATATATTTAAAATTTTTCCAGTGTCTTCAAACCTTAAAAAATAAATATACATAATTTTACAAAATATTTCCAGTGTCTTGGATAATACAAAAACAAGGGCATATATCAACAGCATTGATAACATTGAAGCAAAACACTGGCTTATGGAGTACTGCTTGCATGTATGTGTGTGTGTGTGTGTGTGTGTGTGCGCGCATATAGGAAACAGGCACCATGTGGTGAGTGGTAAACATGACATGCACACATACATTCATCATGACATTTACTCAGAACTTTGAAGGCAACTTGTATTGTACTCCATAAAAAATTATAAAAATAAGAATAAACAAGTCTTACTAAGCTGTTTTGATATACATTTTTGAGTTGGACAATGAGGCAGGGCAGGACCATATAGTTCTATGGGCAGGACACTGGAAAACAAGGCGTAAGATTCATAGTAGAAGTAGAAGAGAAACACATCACCTTTTGCATAATTACTGTTCATCTGCACTCTGAAAGATGGACAGTATATAAGCATTTGGGACTTTCTAGACCGTGTCTTCGTGGTGCATGTTTAATGTATGTGGGCTAACATAATTCAATAATGTATTATATGTTTTATGTGTGTGTGTGTGTGTGTGTGTCTAATGTGCATGTGCACGGACACACAAATAAGGCTCTAGTCATGCGGTATGAAGGCACAATGTCAATATATTGATCTCGGGTCAATTAAACCAGCATATGGTGTGATTTAGACCTTCGGAAAGCTTTACTGATACAACACAGGCATTCATTTGTAGTTTGTACATTTTCTCTCTTGTTTAACAATTCAAATACAAAATATACTTCTTTTCCTTAAGGAATATCTACACCTTAATTACAATTTAATACACTGAAGAGAGCACTTGGGAAGCATGTGATATGACCATTTGAGGAACCAGTGTATATAAAAGAGATAGTACGTTGAGGGTTGTGGTATAGTGCATTAGTTAGCGTCGAAACAAAGGCCAGGTCCATGAGAACAGGTGTCATTTGACGCGAACACATTCAGTCCTGTTGCGTTGTGGGTGTTGTAGTTTATGCAATCCATTTGGACTACGATATAGACTTTTAGGATATGTCTGCACGTTGTGGATATCAATTTTTTCCCTGTCTGTATGTCAGAATCTGTTCTTGACGACTACAGAGATCAGTTTCTCTGACAATATTTTAGCCTTGGACACTGGTGGGAAAAAAGTTGGGTATACATCACCTAAATTTCAAATCCACATGAACATACAGTAAAGAATTTGTCAGGCTGGGGCTCACAGTGCATTATGGGAAACAGTTCTTTATTTTATCCTCTATCCCATTTTATTGTAGCGTTTTTGGCACACACAGTTCCGTCACACTCCATGTTGGTGGGCCTGCTGTCGCTTGGTTTAGTCCACCATAACGTTCCCTTTGTCATACCTGGCGCCTCGTCCTTTTACTCAGGCAGGTCTCTAGGCCTGCCGTTAATACTGCTCTCCGCAGAGAGGGAATGAGAGCGGCGGGGTGGAGGGACCCATAGATGGATAGGTTCTCTATGGCTGAGAACACTGGCGGTCCCCCTTATTTCTCCTGAGCCAAACTTCTTTCAACCGCGCCCTCATTTCCTCAGTCTTTCTGGCCTTTTCCTGGGTTCTTTTCCGTCCAAACCACTCCATCCTCCAGCAGGGGGCGGTCTTCCCTCCTCTTCTCACAGTGGCAGGCTGGCCTGGGTTTTCCTAACAGGTCAGATCGAAGTCTCGTTACTGCCACTGTCGGCGCAGAGGGTGAGAACGTGGGAGGGGCGGGGTGCAGAGCAGGGATGCACATTGAAGACATAAATGGACAGGTGAAGGGAAGAAAAACGAGAGAGAGAGAGAGAGAGAGAGAGAGAGAGAGAGAGAGAGAGAGGGGAGAGGGGTAGAACATGCAAGGTTAGATATGTGCAGGGACACAGGGAGCTGTCATGCAGAGCATAAGAGTAGTGGTTTCATTCCTTGACCGGCATATTTGGATTTTTAACACAGCATGCAGGGTGGTATCATTTGGCCCTGTGGTTAACCGATACCTGTTGTTAAGCCAGGTGTATTTCAACTTAAAACGCCAAGCTGTTAACTTGAACCTTCCAGATGTTCTGTATTTAGGCGATGGTTCAAGTTGGCAAGTGGCGTGTCGGTATATGGACAGCACACAGGACAGTGGGAACGCATGCAGTATATGCTTGAGTTCTGCATATCTTCTACTGCTGTTTGATGCGAGTTTGAATCACTACACAGCTTGACATACTTTTCCCGCCAAAATCACACCTGACGCGTGATTATCGAATCAGTGAAACACAAAAGGGTTTCATGAATGGTGACTATGGTAGGGTGGATTATTATTACCCAAATCTGTGATAAATAGCAGTAAAATGGATAATGTTAATGTGAAAAAGTTCAAGACTGTAGCTTTAAAAATGTATCAAACAGAAGAAAGGATAACTAACGTGCTGTGACAGCTGTTTTGGGCTTAAATGCCAACAACAGCTATCACTAATCAAAACACTTTACTAATAAAAATAATATGTATTCATGTTATAATTATAGCAGGCTAAAGAATAGAAGTAAAAAAACCAATTGTAAATAACATGCTAATGCTACTTTCTCAGATCTAAGCCTCTGACTTCATCATCGCGCGACAAGCCTCAGGCCGGCCACTTACTCAGAGTCAGACTCGTTGCCTCCATTGACTGTGCCTGTCTTGGTGTGCATGGCAACGCTCCCGTTGGTCTCCCGGTAGATGGTGGGCAGCCCCTGGGATGGCATTTGCGGGCGCGGGGCAACTGGCGGCTTGACGACCGGCAGCTTGACTACGGGAGGCTTGGCGACCGGCGGCTTGACGACCGGCAAGCTGTTGCTGTGGTTGCTGGGCCGCATGCCCTCGCTGGAGGCCAGCGTGGCCGTGCGAGAGGCCGGCGCCATGATGTTGACGGACGCGTTGGGCGGCTGGGCGGGCGAGGAGGCGGTGTTGTTGTTGGGCGGCGGGGACGTGATGGTGGGGGGGTTGTAATCGCTCAGCTTCTCCCTCAGGCGGTTCTTCATGTTCTTGTCCGTCAGCGGAGGAGGGTAGCTGATCTTGTTCTTCAGGATGCCTGGGTGGGTGGGCGTTACATTACATTACATTCAGACCTTAAAGGTGCTCTATATGATATTTGAAACATGAATATAGCAGCGAACAACTATATTATGATATCGTGGAGAAATTGCATCCTGAGCAGAGAATGACATCACACTCAAGCTCCTCTAATCTTTTTTATCCATCTGTTTTCATAGAACTTGTTTTCCAGGCCGGCCATGTGTGCATGTGCGTTGCAGTGTGTGTGTGTGTGTGTGTGTTTGTGTCCTACAAAGCATTTGTTTTGCCGATACGCTTAGTGTAGTCATGTGGATCCTCTTTGTGCTGTAAAACACAAAAACTCCTCACTAAGTATGAGCAAGACACCTACCCCTAACTGCTCCCGGTGGTCTGGTGTCTCCTTACATGGCCGACACCGCCATCGGTGTGTGAATGGATGAATGTGAGGCATATAATGTAAAGCGCTTTGAATAAAAGCGCTATATAAATGCAGTCCATTTACAACACATACTGCCCACACACATCTACTGTGAATACATGCTGGTCTTTCACCTCTTCTCTGCTCCGGCTGGTGGTTGCTGTTGGGCTGACTAGGGGGCGCTGTGTCCCTGGCGTTGGAGGCTGTCTCCCGGTCCCTGTCCTGAGGGGCCTCCCTCTCGCGCTCTGCCACGTGGTTCAGCTTGCTCTCCGGGTGCAGCTCCACGTTCACCTTGGTCTCCACCCGGAGCCTCTCCACCGCCCCGGGGTCCTCGCTGTCGCTGGCCGTGGTGGCGTCCGGCGGCCAGTAAGGCCGCACGTGATTGGACACGGCATCCACTGTGAGCGTAGGCAGAGGGTTAACAGGGCTAGCAGTGTTAGCACATCTAGCAGGGTTAGCTTAGCACCACCACAGAGCAAGTGTGATCATGTGTTATTGCGGTAATGTAGAGGTCTTCAATGTTTTTCAGGCCAAGGACCACTTGGCTAAGAGAAACACCACAGACATACAGTATAGAACATATATACTATCACATGCAGTATAGAACATATATACTATCACATGTAGTATAGAACATATATACTATCACATGCAGTATAGAACATATATACTATCACATATAGTATAGAACATATATACTATCTCATGTAGTATAGAACATATATACTATCACATGTAGTATATAACATATATACTATCACATACAGTATAGAACATATATACTATCACATGTAGTATAGAACATATATACTATCACATACAGTATAGAACATATATACTATTACATGTTTTACATTTTTACATTTACATTTTTTTCTCATTAAACCGGGCCAACAATAATGTGCATGGCAGCATATATAAAACTGCTAATCATATATTTATAGCTTATTTTAGTTGTTATATTAGGTTGTATACAGTATGTGTATATGACATATTTACATTTTTGGACAAAACAAAAAAGTAGTATCAAATAACTTGGCAAAAGACCAGCTGCAGTAGCTTTAAGGGCCCCCTAGGGGTCACTGTTGAATGTACAGTTCTGGGGATACTGTGCAGAGCGTGCGGTACCTTTGGGCGTGCTGTGCACGGGCTGCCGCTCATTGTTCCACTTGGGCTTCACGTCAACGTCGTCGTCGTCTTCGCTGTCGGACGAGTGGGAGGAGGCGTAGGAGGAGCTGTGCTCATCCGCCGACAGCTCGCTGTCCGAGTCCGAGTCTGGAGGGGCAGAACATCATTTGTATGTGTAATACACATACGGGCAGGATGGTCTAGTCGCAATCACCATTGTGTGTATGAATGTGTGTGTGAGTGGGTGAATGTTAGGCAAAATACTGTAAAGCGCTTTGGCTAAAAAGCGCTATATAAATGCAGTTCATTTAATACAGGCTACACACACCAAGACGGGCACCGTCAATGGGGGCAACGAGTCCGACTCTGAGTGAGCGGTCAGCCCGAGACTTCAGATTGCATAGGCTCATATCCTCAGTAAAGCACCTTTCTGCACGTCTGTGTACGGTGTTCATGCAGCCACATGTCTGAGAGCGTAACTACAGCGGGAGGAATAGAAGCATCCGGTGAGCCCTACCGTCTCCTTTAGTGCCGTTCCTGTGGAAGAGTGGTCCGTCCAGGTCTGTGTGTCCTTTGGCTGTGCCTGAAGACACACTGGGCTTCTGACCATCGTCCCTAGAGACAGACACGCAGAAACGATGCCAGAGAGGGGGGATGAGAAGACCACAGAGTGCAGCTATAAGTCATTAGAAGTCTTTGAAACAGCAACAAAGACGCCTGTCGACGGCACCAGCAACACAGACTTTAATCACTTTCTTCCAATACAAACCTTCATCACTGTGTAAAGATTGGTATTTTACCCCCGGAGGAGGGAAAATACCTCCCTTTCTTTTTTTCTTTTTGGCGGGAAACCAGAATAATTAAGTACAAGGTTAGAATCCGAGCCATATTTTCTAGGCGCTTTAGTGTTCCTGTCTCTCTTCTCCTCTGCTCCCCTGTGGGCTTAACTGGAACCTGCCGAGATGTTTGCTGCCGGGCTGAAGCCACCGACAGCCTCTCAGGTGACTGACAGATCATCTGAGAGAAGCTTCTGGAAGAGGCGGGAGGCATGCCAACAGCCACAGGGCTATAGGGTCTGTGTCTGTGTGTGTGTGTGTGTGTGTGTGTGTACACACACTCGTTCCATCAAATCATGCCTCTCTTTTCTTTTCCCAAGGTCATTCTCTCTCTCTCTTTCTCTCGTTGTCACGGCAGCACGCCATGAGACACCCCCCCCCCCCGCCCATCCCTGGGCTATTATTGCTCCCGCTGACCCTGAGGAGGGCTCCCGTTCCCCCCGCATGACAGCTTTATTGGCGCTTGTGTATTCTGTCAACTTCTGTGAAACCGTGTAAAACAGCGGCTATATGAAACGCAGCACCAGCAAACGGGCCTGACTCAGCGACTAAAGCCCCCGTGATTCCATGCGTGCTGAGGCGCTGCGTGAAAAGATGGGAGTGTGTAAGTAGATTGTTTACGTGTAGGGCTGGATTAGAGTCGTGCCACAGCAGATCACACTGGATGTCAACAGAGAGAAACACAGAGAGAGTAGGAGCTACCAAATGCAACTCTAGGGGGAAGAAGATAGGTAGCCAAGGACAACAGTGTGCTTAGTGGGCAGTGAGGGTGTCGTTAGCATGTCAGTTACCATGCTGTTAGCCAGACATGGGTGTGTGAGCCAGGGAGCTGGTGTATATTTGGATGTGTACTGTGTGTGTCTGTGTGTCTACTGAGTGTGTATTGGGCATGTACCTGAGTGTGTACTGGGTGTGTATTGGGCATGTACCTGAGTGTGTACTGGGTGTGTACTGGGTGTGTACTGGGTGTGTACTGGGTGTGTATTGGCTGTGTATTGGGTGTGTACTGGGTGTGTATTGGGTGTGTACCTGAGCGTGTGGCTGGCGCGGCGCTTGGCTGACCTGAGGGTGCTGTCCAGGGACACGCTTGACTCGCCCAGGGCCGAGCGGAACAGAGCCGCCCCGCCGTCCTCTGTGTACGTGTTGTTGCAGTTCAGGGAGCGCTGTGGGCGGTGGGGGAGGGAATGAGGGGGAGAGGAGGGGTGGAGTGGGGGAGGGGTTGAAAGGCAGAGAGGAAAGAGTAAGTTTGAATGACTCTGGACTCGTATTCATTCATCATCGCTCCTGTCAGGAACAGACTATGGCACCCACGTCCTGACGCGAGACCGTTGCCAGGCGACCACAACACAATGGTAAACAGCCAGTGCGCCACTCACAGTGAGCAGGGAGGTCCGGGTGGTGCCGGTCTCCTCCGGGATGGGCTTCTTCCCTGTGAAGACGTTCTTCAGGTTCTTCCTCACCTCGGTGTTGAAGAGCACATGGAAGAAGAAGATGAACACTCCCTGGGGGGGAGAGAGAGGGGAGTGGGAGAGAGAGAGAGAGAGAGAGAGAGAGAGAGAGAGAGGGGGGGGTAAAGAGAGAAATCAGCGTCACTGTATGAGGTGTTAACAGCAATTGCCTGTGTTTCTGCACAGTCTTGGCTCTGTAAATGTCAACACAAACAATGTGGTGCAGACTGCACCACACAACACTATCCTAGCCTTGCCAATGTGTGCGGGGCTCTAAGGGAGGGTAACAGCAAGCTGGGGCTTCCCTACCTGCAGGCAGCTGAACACAGCGAACAGGTAGTGGAAGGTCATGACGTCACTGTTGACGGCCATCAGGCCCAGCAGCCAGGTGGCGCTGATGAGCAGCAGCAGCAGGAAAGCCACCCGCAATGCAGGGCTGTGGTGGAGACGTACGCACATACACATACAGACACACACACACACACACACACGTACGCACAAACGCACGCGCACACACACACACACACACACACGTACGCACACACGCACACACATACACACACACACACACATGTACGCACGCACAGACACACATATACACACACACACACACACACACGTACGCACGCACAGACACACACATACTGTAAACACCCACGGAAACTCTTTGGATAATGACATTTAATCCCAATTTATTTAGAAGTGAGGATGTGTGATTGTTTGAAAGTTGATGAGTGAGTGACATTCACTGTCTGTGTGTGTGTGTGTGTGAGAGAGAGAGAGAGAGAGAGAGAGAGAGAGAGAGAGACTTGATGACTTACATTACTCCTGACTTCTCGAAGGCCTTCTGCCTGCGGCCACAAGAGGCTTTGGCAGCCATCACGAAGATGACGATGTTCACCTTTAGAAACAGTCAGATTGCAGTATTAAAGGATTAGGATAGGGTTGTGGTGGATGTTGTTGCAACACTAACACTCTTTAGCCATTAGAAAGCTAGCAAAGCTAATGGCTAATATTAGCATTATTCATTATATATTCATAATTAGCTGTGTTTTGTAGTGGTAGCTACAGTACACAAGCACTGGGGGATTTCAGGCACTTACAAGGACGACTACAGAGATTGGTCCTGCAAAGCTCCAGATGAGAGTGTCGTGGACTGACAGCCAACAGAAATCTGGGTTCCCATAACCCTGGGGATCTAGGCCAACAGCTAGACCTACACACACACACACACACACAAAATGCCATTAAATTCTCAATGGCACCAAACGAAGACAACCTTGAATATTTCTCAATCTCTGTTCCCCCCCTACAGCAGAGGACTGTACATATTCCTGCTTCCTCCTTCCGGATTCTTCCACCGTGGTCTGCAGTGTGCTGTTTGTTGTTTAGCTACGGTATTAGCTAAACAGGTGTCACTGCGTGACACCTGTTTGTAATGTGGGAGCCCTGGCCCTGCTCCACCTCGACTGTGTCTGTGGCCGGTGTCCCTGAGAGCGCGCCGGGCCAACAGACCGCAGTGGCATTTCTTCCACCTTCACAGTAGGATAATAGCATCTTCAGATTCTTCCAATAGACCAATAGGAAAGCAATCTGGCACTTGCTTTTTCACTTCATTATCACCTCCCTCTCTCTCTCTCCCCCTCCCTCTCTCTCTCTGTCTCTCCCTCCCTCCCCCTCTCTCTCTCTTGCTATCTCTCCCCCTCTCTCTCTCTCTCTCTCTCTCTTGCTATCTCTCCCCCCCTCTCTCTACCTCTCTCTCTCTCTCCCCCTTCCCTCTGTCCCAAGGGTTCCCACGAGGCTCTTGTCTTTCTAGAAAAGAGACAAGCTGTGGCTTGTTTTCCTGTGTCACTCTATCTGTGTTCCCCTCTGTGTGTGTGTCTCTCTCACTGGTGATGACAGCAGGGATGCCCCAGCCCCTGTGTGTGTGTGTGTGTGTGTGCGTGCGTGCGTGTCTCTCACCGGTGATCACAGCAGGGATGCCCCAGCCCCTGTGTGTGTGTGTGTGTGTGTGTGTGTGTGTGTGTGTGTGTGTGTGCATTGTGTGTGCATGTGTGTCTCTCAACGGTGATCACAGCAGGGATGCCCCAGCACATGTATGTGTGTGTGTGTGTGTGCGTGCGTGTCTCTCACCGGTGATCACAGCAGGGATGCCCCAGCCCCTGTGTGTGTGTGTGTGTGTGTGTGTGTG
>JAODTR010006276.1:0-10881 GCA_025399935.1 Amblyopsis rosae
ATTCTTTGTCTGGCCCCTCCCCTGAGACCACTTTGCCTTGGGAGACCCTACCAGGAGCACAAGGCTCCAGACAACAAAGCTCTCAGGATCATAGGGACACACAAACCTCTCCACCACGATAAGGTGATGGTTCCCATTAAAAACCCTCAACTATAATTAAGACGTATAACTTAAGTAATCTTCGATTCCTAGCTTCAGTGAGCACACATGTAAACATAGCCATGCGCTCAAAATGGCCACTTTGACACGTCAGTTGAGCCAGTCGGAGCTGTCAAATAGCATATACCTCCTGTATTAGCCAATAAGAGTGTGTGTTGAATGAATAGCCTCGCTCTCTTCTTATAAACAGAGCAAATTGCAATCAATTGTGTTGATGACACAGTGTAGGGCAGGCAGTTACATTTCAACATGTGGGTTTATATGGAGACTGTAGGGATTCATGTGATAACTGCATGCATATTGTGAAAAAACGAATACTCGAATCTCAATATTTAAATCGAATACATACCCAACGAACGAATACCCGAATAATCAAATATTTATTGTTTGTCTTAGAACTAGTTCAAGCAATCTCCAAGGTGGGCTTTAAGACTTTAAGACTGAGCTGTAACCTGCTTTTATTTGTCAAAACGTGTGACTACCACCCTCCCAATAAAATGGGATTCGGTGTCTATTTGGGAATTAGCTATTAATTTAAGTTTTATGGTAATTTGAACTGGGAAAATAACTAGTAGAATGGCAATGTACACAAGTTAATGTTTAATTGTCTACTGTTGCCTCAAACTACAGTGTGTAGTTTCAACCTCTGGCCCTGAGGTGAGAGTTTCCTGTCTAGCTTTCTATAAAGGAGCAGAGACAGTGTTCAATCAGGGTTAACTCCCAGTGTGACTCCACAACAACTCTGGACATCTGCTCCAACATGGTCAGGTGGAGACACCAGTACAACCTGACTGTGGCAGTTGGACCCCTACATGTACCTTTGTGAGCAGGACAGAGCTTTGTTTGTTGGCTGGACTAAACCGAGGATCATGGGGAATTCTACTCAGTTTGATCATTTTATTCTTGGTTTGTATTTCAACACAGGACATTTCAAATACTTATTTTTTGTCATAATATTAGGTTTATATGTCATGATTGTCTTTTCTAATCTGCTACTGATTGTGGTTATTTGTGTGGAGAGAACCTTACATGAGCCTATGTATATTTTTCTGTGCAGCCTGTTTGTAAATGAGCTGTACGGTAGTGCAGGCTTGTTTCCATTCCTCCTGGGTCAGATCATCTCTGACACACACACTATTTCTATGTCTTTATGTTTCCTACAGATTTTCTGTATACATATGTATGGACAAACAGAGTTTCTGAACCTAGCTGTCATGTCTTATGACAGATATCTAGCTATCTGTTATCCTCTGCAATATAACACTCATATGACACCCAACAAGGTGGCTGGGCTCATCACAATCATATGGTTGTATTGTTCAATTTTTTTTGTGGTTGTTCTCTATTTAAATCTTCGTTTAACCCTATGTGGGAATATGATAAACAGTGTGATTTGTGTAGCTTACCAGATTGTTAAGCTGGCCTGTTCAGATATCACTGTGAATAGCATCAATGGACTCGTTGCTACTGTTTTGGGTATTTGTGTTCCTTTGACATCAATCCTGTTCTCTTATGTAAAGATCCTTCAGATCTGTTTAGTTGGCTCTAAAGAGACCAGACAGAAAGCTGTTACTACATGTACTCCTCATCTCGCTTCTCTTGCAAACTTCTCTTTTGGTTGTTGGTACGAGATAATTCAGAGTAGATTTAATATGACCAATGTACCCAATTGGTTGCGGATCATTCTATCATTGTATTTTTTGATGTGCCAACCGCTTTTTAACCCTGTCATGTATGGACTGAGAATGTCTAAAATACGTCAGATATGTAAAAGTCTGTTTGATTCTAAGATAAAGTCTGTTCACCAAACCCTCCTAAGAGTTTCTCATAGAAGGACGTGAATTTATGAATGTATCAATAGATCTCAACTGAAAATACAGGTTTGATTCTTTTCTGAGATGTGTTTAACATTGTAAAGACCAGATAGTGGTGAAATATTGTACTGCACTATATATGGTTACTGTATAATGCAAATGTTTTTCAAATTAATAATTATTAAATTTGTATAAATATTATAGATACAACAAGTCTAAATAAATGTTACAAATACTGTATCTATGCCTATGAACACGTGTAGACTTTTGATGCTAAAAATGTACAAATGTTATTAGAATACAATCATCTCATGCGCTGGTCTTTAATGTGGTGTTAAAACATTTTATAAATTTCACTACATTATGTTGAAACAGCCAAGTAATATACAGTACAATATTAATTATGCATTTTACTCAATGTTTTTGGGGAAAACAGCATAAAGATGTCTTCCAGTTATAGGAGACTGTGGTGCAGGTGACAACCTCGAACAAAGCATTCTCCTTGCTACGGAGTTGGCGGGGTTGGGTAGGTCATTTTTTAATGTATTCCATTACAGTTAATAGTTACCAGACTGAAATGATAATCAGTAACATAACTTTTCTATTACCTACATTTAGTAACATAATCTGATTACTTTCCATTACTTTAAGATTACTTCATTATACACTTCACTGCACTATACAATAATTCTTTATTCGTTTTTTACTATTATCAAAAAATGAACAGTGATTAAAAAAAAGGTAATGGTAAATTATTTTTCTGTTTGTATTCCTTGCTAATTTTATTGTCTGTGGGCTAATAAAGCTTCTTTCTTTATTTATTGGCACTCAGGACTACCATTAGTATTCTGCTAATATTTGTTCATTGAGGAAAATGATTGTTACATAAATAGGCCTATTCCAAAGTAAATTATGTGTAAATGATGTCACCTTAGAAAACTCAGAAAGTGCTTTAAAAGATCACAATTAACCCTTTAACACTTTGAATATATTTCCAATAATAGAAAAAATAAGATTTAGTGTGTTTTTGCTTTCAATGTGATTCTAATTTAATTTGAGATTGTACATTTTTATATAGCACATAAAATACTTTTTTTTTAGGTATGATCCAAATTAGGGACACATGGTGGAAGCCAAGCCAAATTTGATGCACAAAGTTCGGCTTGGCTTCCGCCGAAGCCTTGGTAAAGACCCAGGCGGGACCAGGTGGCATTTTGGCCAACCCGTGGAGCACCAAAGTCGGCTTGGGTTCCAGCCATTACAGCTGTATTTAGCCATTCTAGACAGATGTCGCGAATTAGCGACAATGTTATATAACTTTATAACTTTATAAAAATATTACTCACGAGGTTTATTCCAAAAGTGTTAGCTGTATAAGCAAACAATACGTTGGTACATATGTTTTTATCTTAGCACAACTAAACCCCTTTAGCACAACTTCATCATATTTGCAGCCTCAAAAGCACATGGAATTATCCAACAATAAGCTTCCTTGAACCAAATGTAGTTCCCACACGGACCGGTCCTAAGAACCAGTGCATGCAAAAGGTTCCTACGTATGCACTGAACATGAACAAACCGGAATTGGAGGAATACATACGCTATCTCGGCTGCAGTCTGACTGGAACCGGTGTGTCGCGAATAAGCCTAAATCGGCATCGAAAACATCTAAAAACATGGTAGGTTCACCCTCCAGCCAGTGCCATCTGACCAGTGACACTGGTCCCCGGGCGCTGCACAGCGGCTGCCCGCTGCTCCCTTGAGGGATGGGTTAAATGCAGAGGATGAATTTCACAACATGTACAGTATGTGTGTGAGACAATAAAAGCACCTTTACCTTTACCTCAAGGGGTTAAACTTCCGCAGTTACACATTGAACTGACCAATAGTATTTCGTGATTCGTGACATCTAATTATACAATTATTGAAAGCACATGGAAGCATCATGGGATGCATAAATTGATAAAAAAAATCCTAATAAATAGACTTATATCACAGCCTTGTTGTGTGTTAGAGAAGGACTTAAGACAAGAACACGTAAACTGGAAAATGTATGCTGTTACATTCAAGCAAAACCTCTGGGAAGGACATACTTTTGAGGAGGGCAAATACGTTGGCACTCAAAGGTGAGTAAAATCTCAAACAATGAGACTTGGACTTAGGCAAAATATCTGAATAACCTGGTTAATATGATTTAGTCTCCACTATATTAGAACCCTGGCATAATGGCTAAGGTGGTACAGGGATTGGAGGAAACGAAAACCCTATTTGAATAATTCCATAGTAGTGTAATTGGCGGGCACTGGAACTGAGAAAGCTCTCAGCGCTCTCAGCTGTTATTGGTCTGGCATGTCTGTGGACATTAAGTATTGGATGAGTAAAAAAAATGGAGCCCAACAGTAAGCAGAGTGTTCTTGATACATTGTTCAAAACAATTCAACACTTGCCGATATATCAGTGTGCTCTGTCAGATCAAGAGGACAAATCTGAATACGCTCCCATTGTGGTCTCATAGAAAAAGATTATGTAAAGAGTAATGTAATAATTAATTTACAATAGTTTTTCTCAGGTCTCTGAGCCTTGAGACATAGTAGGCATGGACTTGGTGGGAAGGCTCACACCAACTAAAGATGGCCACCAATATGTGTGTGTGATGGTGGATTACTTAACAATGGTGTGAGACGTTCACACTAATGTCTAAGAATGCTGAAGTATCCATGTGCATTTTAAAACTCTTTCAGTTTGGTGCACCACAGAGGATCCTTATCAAGGTAGTGAATGTGTTTATTACCATATGTCTTGTTTAACACTACATTAATGTAAATGATTTGTCACCTGGTCTAAACTAATTTCATTCCCAAATGTATTTACATCTTTAGGTGGATCTGTGCTTGTGTGCCCATCTTGGTAAGAGACCAAGTCTTTGCGCTCCATGCTCCAGACCCAACAAACTGTTTGGTAGAAAGAATTCATAGCACTATTCAGAGGTAAAAAGTAAAAAAAAAGTCTTGATCGACGTCAAATTGTGACGCTTACCCAATAGGGTTATACGTCACAATAAGACGAATACAAATGTCGTCAGTATACTGACATATTGTTGGACGATGTTCTATTTAAAACTGTCATCTGTTCTAGGTACATTTAATTGTAAACTTAAACGTCAAAATGGCGATGAATAATTTCAAGAATATCTTATATATTTTCATTTTAATGGTTGAAGGCGTATAGAAACATTTGTCCCCAAACAGGCATTTTCCCAATGTAATTGCACTTGCACTGGGATGGTGGGTGTTGCGGTGTCGCGATCTGGAAATATTTCTCAAGGAAGCGCTATTGTGATCGGGATTGCCTGAATGGGGTCCGAAATGAGCGGTCTCTGTAATGACTCGCAACGGCCAAAAGGGGGCTCCATCAGCTACTGCAGGTGGTCCCGAGAGGTTTTGGGGGCCGTCAAAGAGGTCCGAAATCAGAAATTTCAGAGATCAGCCAGTCGGGCCGATAAGGTCGCAGTGAGCAGAGGTTCGGGTTTCCGGACCTTCCCCGGCCTACGCAAAACAAGAACCAGATAAGCCTTCGGACGTCGGGATTTGAAGTTAGGACCCCCAAATGTTGTTACCCAAATGGGAGATCTTTTCACTCAAGACCCCTGCCCAATTCAGGCTCTTTGCATTGTGGGCTCTTGGCGAAGGATTTTCAACCTTTGATCGTCAGCCAGTCGGCCCGGGAAGATGGTAGAGATCGAGAAGCCGGGCACGTCACGGTGTTTGTCCAGCCCCGCTCTATGCAAAATAGGAACCAACTAAGCTGTCATAGTTGAGGAGTAAGAGATAGACCATCCCTCTTTTACATTTGGACTCTTGCCCAATTCAGGTCCCTTGTATTGCGAGCCCTAAATACTTCCACGACTCATCTTTGATTGTCAGCCATTTCGCCCCCAAAGGTGATAGAGAGAATGGGGGCAGGTACCCTTGTTCACCCAAGCCTGCTCTACAAGAAATAGGAACCTCCTCCTTTGGTCAAGGAGGAGGTCATCACCTTCCACATGTCGTCTCCACTCTCCTGCACTGGTGTCTCCATCTGAGCTGGCACCATGTGCATAGTACCTGTTGCCCACCAGGTGGCAGCATCAGTGCAGACAAGGAAGTTGTGCAAAGCCACACATGCTTTAACAGGATGCACTGCATTTGTGGTGTTGCAGTCAGTCGGCCTGCCAAGGATCCTCCACCATGACGCCAATATATCAAACGTCTTCTCAATGATGCCTGGAAATGAAGGTAGTTGCACACCTGCTCAATAGGTGATGTTAGATCCTATGAGACATAACAGAATATTAAAATGCTGTTTGCATAACAAACAGAATATTTGGTTTCATACAAAAACAATGTAGTTACGAGGAAAGGGCCGCATTACATTTGTATGCAACGGGAAGGCCGCATCACCCACCAATGTGTGCGGATTCAACAATGCCGGGTTGGACTGCCCATGTTCCCAGTCCCCCACACGCCTTATATCAATCAGCCGATTGTCTTCAGCTATGTGGGTGTGAGGGCATATAGGCTGGAGGTTCCCTTTTGTGTTTGTGGGTTGTTTACTTCTGCTTAGCCGTTTGTGTCTTTTGTTTGTATTTAACGCCGAGCAGTGGCTCGTTAGCCTTCCCTGCCTCTGTGTGTGTTCGTCTGTGCTCACCTCTCCGTTGCGGCGTTACAATAATGACCATCGCATGCCACCATTAACACAATGGGGCTGGTCCCTTTGTAGGTGTAGTAGTCATGACCGGCGTTCAAGGTGGGCTTTAATCTGAGCATGCTTTCCATCGATAGCACCCACACACAAGGGAAAGTTCCAAATTGTGTGCAAGTGCCAGAAATCTCGAGCGATGTCGACCCACTCTGCCCGGGATGGAAAAGTGATGAACTCCGGTTGTGCTATTCCAAATGGCCTTGCATACCTCTGGAATTATACAACACACAGTACAAGATCTCAATCTCTAGCTTGCAGCTAGACTTTGCTGTGAAGATTCAGTGGCAAGATAACGCAATGTTACCACTAATCTCTCCTCTCCTCTACACCAACAGTACTGTGTGTTTAATCATGCACTATGAAAGGAGCAATACTCTGCGCCAAAACGGCAAACTTGGCAACTGACATACAAAAGTAATGGCGGTGGTCCTTTTCGTCAATGAGTCGTATTTCCTGCACCAACGTCCATAAGTATTGTTATACTTGGCTGCAAGTGACGCAGTGGTGCGGCGATAGGTGATCAAGAACTCACTGGTTCCAAACCCGCTAACTCCTCACCAAGTGTCGAGGTGTCCTTGAGCAAGGCACCTAACCCTAACTGCTCCCGGTGGTCAGGTGTCTTCTTTTCATGGCTAGCATCATCATCTGTGTGTGAATGGGTGGCAAATATTGTAAAGCGCTACATAAATGCAGTCCATTTACCATATACCGAGGGGTCGCACATATCTGCTTTTATTTTTATTTTCCTCTTTGTCCAGCAGCAACATTAAACAAGTTAGATCTCCTTCAACTGACATGTTGCCAACTGATGAGAAGTGTGTGCATTTATACTATTTTCAGCACATTCACTCTTTATCGCAGTTCCTTTCCTTGTATATTTAATTGGGGTGTTACCAAACAAACTGTGTGCAGTAATCTACTCAACATACGCACTTTTCTCTCGTTCGCCTGTTTCCCCGCCTCTCTCCCTTTTTTAGCCAGTACAGACCATGAAGTTAACAGTCCACTTTGAAAGGCTTACTACTTCTCCATGTCACATCGACATTGCTAATTCCAAAAACAACTATAAATACTTGGTTTTCACGGATTGGGTCCTTTTAATTAAACAAAAGTGTAGAGCTACATGTGGGCCCTTTAATTAAACAAAGTGTAGAGCTACATGTGGGCCCTTTAATTAAACAGTGTAGAGCTACATGTGGGCCCTTTAATTAAACAAAGTGTAGAGCTACATGTGGGCCGGGGGGGCAGAATCCTTCAGCAGCAGTTGGCAGTGTCCCTGTGCTGCGGCTGCTTCTCCCCTCCGGGCCACAAGGGGGCGCTGGATATCCTGGCAGCGGTCTCCGCCTGCCCCCGCAGCTCCCCCTCGCTGGCCAGACGCCCGCGCACCTCCGACGCCATGGTGACGAACGCCTTTTCCACGTTGGCCGAACTCTTGGCACTCGTCTCCAGGAAGGGGATGTGGAGCGATGCTGCAAGCTCCTGGGGGCGGAGTCACACACACACACACACACACACACACACACACACACACACACACACACACACACTGGTGTACATGTCTGGGGGCGGAGTTAAATATGGGGGTGGAGTTAGTGACCTACCTGAGGTGTACTAAAGGGGTGTGTTGGAGGGCTGATCTACACCTACCTGGTGAGGTGACCTACCTGTGCGGCGGAGCAGTCCACCACCTTCTTGGAGAGCAGGTCACTCTTGTTGCCAACCAGCAGCATGGAGACGTCTGGGCAGGAGTAGCGCTCCACCTCCTCCAGCCAGTGGCTCACGTTGGTGAAGGACTCCTGTTGGGGAGGGTCAGGGTGGTGGGGGGCAGCAGAGAGCTGCATTGGTTTCCGGTGCCCTCAGTGCGACCCAGTGTCGAGGGTCACGGTTGGCTACTGGTTATACGTTTGTGTCTACAGTGAATGTGAGCAGGAGACTGCAGAGATAAGCATCTCTGCTGTGGTACAAGTGGGGCTCAGTGGTGCTGAAGAGTTCGCCAGAGCCTCTTTTTAGGAAGGAACCAGCTCCAACACAGGGGACAGGAACCAGACACAGGTGGAAGAGGGATACAGTCCAGACCAATTGAACGGTCACGGAGGACTGCGGTATACTTGGGGGGATGGGTGTTGCTGTGGTGAACACAAATGCCTTTAGACTCACAATCCTATATATGTGTTGTGAGTTTCTGATTCATTATCCAATATGTATAGAAAGATCCATATTCTACATTCAATGGCTGACTAAATAATCCAGTGTAAAGGAGTCGATAAGGGAACCAGGGAGAGAAGTCGCTTTGGATAAAAGTGTCTGCCGTAAATGTAAGTAGATAAACTGAAACACAGAACCTTTTAATATATAGTAACCTACTACTGTCGCTATAAAACACAGCGCCATCAAAACATGCATCCAACACATTTGTCTTATAGCCTGCATGACACAACTGTCACAGTACAGGCTGGCTTTGAATTACGTTCAGATAAGGAGCAGAGACTTCATGATATTTTAGAATGAGTGACACAGTTCATATGTTTGGGAGAGTTTTAGACTATGGGTAAGTAGTGTTAACCTGACAAGACCAGATATCTGTCTGTTAGACATGCATCTGGGGAGCCGTTTATTGAAACGGATTCAAGAGGGCTGGCGCTTTCACAGGAATACTTTGCATGTTATTGGACGAACCTGTGAACCAGCAGTCTGTTGTTATCCACTCTTGCACTAGAAAAGTCAGGAGAAGAGTGGAACCATATGTTCCGTTGAGAAAAGCCTTTGCTCTTCTGATAAAAATATTTAAAAAAAGATGCTATATTGTATTATCTCTAGACGTTTTCGACTCCAATTGTTTCCAGGTCACGTAGGTCACACCTAAACCACGTCCGTAGCTGAACTACGACACTGATTGGCAATACACTAGGTTTACTGGCCTGAATCAACTCGATTTCCAAGATCTCCAGACTGATTCTCACGGCAAAGTGAAACTGAAAGCTCATGAGGATGGTCTCGCGAGGCTTGGTCAGAGGGGGAGAGAGAGGTCTGACCTACAAGGGACTGGCATCTTAATCATTTAGAAAGTCTAGGGCTCTTGTGGATAGTACATACACACACACACACACACCTGCTCCGTGACGTCATACACAATGATGATGCCGTGAGCTCCTCTGTAATAGCTGGAGGTGATGGTTCGAAACCTCTCCTGGCCTGCAGTGTCCCACTGGGGTAGAGCGCGCACACACACACACGCACGCACACACAAACACACGCAAAGACCAGAAATCCAGAAAATAAATTAATCGTATTTTCTCTGCCTATATCGCCTGTATCTCTCCCTGGCTATATATGCCTGTCTATCTGCCTGGCATAAGGTTTGGTGGTATCCTCCATCTTACACATAGACACATAACATGCACTGATCTGCACACCTATAGCGCTTCCTGTTTGTACAGGAAGTCACCAGCGTGAGTACTCACAATCTGCAGCTTGACTATCTTCCCGTCCATGTCGATGGTCCTGATCTTGAAGTCTACGCCGATGGTTGAGATGTAGCTGTCTGTGTACGTGTTGTCCTGGCAACAACAGTTAAAACAGAGGTTCCTAATTCCAGTCATTAGTTTTGTGTTAAAGTGAAGAACCCCCATTGTTTCAGCGAAGTTCACTTTTTGTTTTAGACATGTCTTAACCTGATTAGCTATAGGACAGGTCAGACATGATTGGTTACAATCCAGAAATGATGTCACACCTAATCTGATAGTTGATAGTCTGAGAGCAATTTGGACTAAATTCAATGTTATGATATGTTGATGTTTCCAGGTTGCTACTGACAACAGAACACTATTTTCTAATATAATTACCTTTAGCAAAAGTAAAACAACAACAAAACAATGTCCTACCGCAAACCGTAGCAGAAGACATGACTTCCCCACTCCAGAATCACCGATCAGCAGCAGCTTAAACAGGTAGTCACTAGGACAGACACACACACTGGCAGTTCAATACTATTGAACAGACACAACCCCATTGATAGCTTTATAAGACACACACATTGGTAGTTCAATACTATTGAACAGACACAACCCCATTGATAGCTTTATAAGACACACACATTGGTAGTTCAATACTATTGAACAGACACAACCCCATTGATAGCTTTATAAGACACACACATTGGTAGTTCAAT
>JAODTR010006277.1:0-10881 GCA_025399935.1 Amblyopsis rosae
GTGCTGGGAGCACTGTCCGGTGCTGAAGTCTCCGCCTGGCCCTCTCCTGTGCTGGACCGGCCGCGAATCGTGACATTCATAATGTATCGACAGAAGTAGCATATAGCTGACAGCATGTCAATCATACCCTCCCCCTCCGGATAATAATAATAACAAGCAACATTGGGTATTAGATCCATCGTATTATTCCCATCGCATTATTTCTGTTTTCCCAAATGACTTATTTGGATTCGGGTACATCACTAGTATTTACCAAGCAGATCATTTAGTTTTTTCTCTGCCATATGTTTTCATTTATTTATTTAACAAATCTTTTTAAAACACCTTCTTTCAAACCTTATGTGAACATGAGGCGAGGTGTGTTTTGGCTAGTAATCACTCTGATGTTGACATATTGCTGATTGGCTTGGTACCGGTCTATTGATTTCTTTGGCTCAGCGGTGGCCTGACTGAATGTTGACAAATTATTTTTTGAGACCTGTTACCTGCAGGCCAAATAAATATGGGTGATTACTGTAATTCATTGCCAGCTGAAGTAGAGGCCAAGCACATGTTTTCTCTATGAAGGGTTCAGTGGCTTATGTTCTCTTTTGTTATGTTATTATAACACCTTTTGAATTATGACATTTTGATGGATTCAGTCTTACTGTCAACATGTAATTTCAGGTCTCAAATTTGGCTGATCGTAGGTTTTGTAATAATAATAGTAATTTTGCACTTTCTTAAGTGTTGTATTTATGTATACCGTACAAGACATATTTATAAACATGTATTATTTACATAAACCAATGTAGTAAAACTCTACTTCTAGTACTAACCCATCTACTACATTAGTCAAAATAGTTGACATACAATATACCTTCTTCCTATTGGTACAGTGTTTAGTTCACAGCTGTGTTCCAGCCACTGAATGGTTGTGGTTGTGTGTGTTCAGGTATGTCTGTGTTGTTCTGTGTATGTGTTTACGGTTGTATATGCATTTGTTTGTGCATTAATGTATGTGTGCGTGTGTGCGTGTGTGCGTGCGTGCGTGCGTGTGTGTGTGTGTGTGTAGGATGGCAGAAAGACCTTGGAGAACCAGGTGAAGAGGTTGGAGATTGTGGAGCGTCGAGAGGCTAAGCTGAAGGAGGACATCCAGAGCAAAGCTCACCAGATCCAGCAGATGGCAGATAAGATACTGGTAAACATCCCCTAATCCCATTAGCACAGATGTACGATAGACTTAATGAGATGAATGTAGTTCCCTCTGATAAGCACGGTACCAAAGTCTTGGAAATCCTTTGTAGCAAAACCAAATCTTAGCACTTCATCTCATATAGATGAAGTATACAGTATATATTATTTGAATACTACAACAACATGTTACTACACTGTAAAAATATTTACAGTGCATACTTCATGGGAATATGCATGTGCATTGAAAACATTTTTACACACTGTCGGTAGAGACGGCAAACAGCTTTGAAGAAACGAGAGAAACTATATTGTATGAAAAAAGCCCCCCATCAAACATCAATGGTGAGGGAAGTTAAAGGAGTCAGGGTCATTCTCTAGAACGCTTGCAAACTTCAGCTCAAATCAAAACAATATCAATCTGCGGTCCTGCACGGTGCCGCTCCACACATCGAAACACATTGTGAAGCAAATAGCAGTACCACTGCTTTGTTGTTTTGAACGGTGTTCGCCACTGAATATGTGCTGCTATTTCAGTACTGAAGGTAGTTGAGCGTGTGTGTGTGCGCGTGTGTGTGTGTGTGTGTGTGTGTGTGTGTGTGTGGTGTGTGTGTGTGTGTGTGTGTGTTCTGGGGCGTGTGTGTGTGTGTAGAAGCTGGAGGAGAACCTGCGGGAAGCCCAGTCTACAGCCCAGCGTGTGGAAGCACACCTGGAGCAGAAAGAGACGCACTACGAAGACAAGATCAAGGTGGACTCACATCACATTATCTGATGTCACAGTAGAACCCATGCTATGTACTGAATTTAACCACAGTCAATATTAATCCATTACACTGAGACAAAGAAATACTATAATAATATATTGTAGATTGAAGTCAACAAAGTCAGTCAATATATATGTATATATATATATATATATATATATATACTGTAGATACAGTATATCAACATATATATAGTGTATATATACTGTAGATATATCAACATATATAGAGACAGTGTTTAGAAAGGGGCGACAGGGTATCTAGACGTCGCTGGTTCGTTCCCGGCTAACTCTTAAGTGTTAAGACATTTAACCCTATCTGCTCCCAGTAGTCAGGTGGCACCTTGCATGGCAGCCATCACCATCAGTGGATGAATGTGTGTGTGAATGGGTGAATGTGAGGCTATACAGTACCGTGGTTTGAGTGGCTGGAAGGTTAGAAAATGCTATACAAATGCAGTCCATTTAGCAGTTACCAACATTTACCATACATAAACATTTAGTGGAGTAATTGCAATCTGAGCCGAGAATCGTCACACCTCTTTTCTTTGTTTCCATAGCAAGGAGTGCATGTTATAGTGCATGTATGTGTGTGTGTGTGTGGCCCACAAATAGTTTTTTTGGTCTGAGACCTTGGAACTCTAGTATGACATCTAATTGCAGAACGTCATATACAGCAGATTCACTTTAATTAACTGAGAGATGTGCATCTTGATGTTGTGTGTTCTCCTGCTTGTGGGTAATGTTTCCAGGTGCTAGAGACCCAAATGAAGGCAGACATGGCCGATAAGGAGATGCTAGAGTCTAGCCAGACAAAGTATGAAGAGGAGGTTCGGGAAAAGTGCAGCGTCATCAGTGAGCAGAAGGCGGTAAGAGTCAGCCAGCTGGGTTGGAACATTCAGATGTGGCCGGGCCGATTTTCACATTCATCACATTGCCACACATTTCCCATTTGGACATGACCTGTTGCTAGGTTACAGTAAAGCACAGAATAATAATGCACTATAATGGCTTGGATGAAATATGATCACCCTATTTGAAAAGCAAGATGGTGCACTTTGTGAATTATTCCCTGGCCAGACCATCAATGCCATGGACTCTAAGATGAGCAGCCTGGAGCAGAGGATTGCTGAGCTCTCTGAGGCCAACAAACTGGCAGCCAACAGCAGCATCTACACCCAGAAAAACATGTATGTACCAACACACTATTGCAAACCTGCCGCTTCCTTCTGTGAACCCAAGTACACGTGCGTTGCACATGCAATGCTTCAGTTCACGTTATCCATTAAGACAATTTGCAACACATTAACAACCAATCAAGTAAGTGGAACTGAACACAAAGTAGCACAACGCTGATGATGACTGCACTGTACCGCAGAGTATTTACACAGTATTGTGCACAGCTAATTGGTACTAGTGTACTAATGCCAGTTTACCTTCATCCTCATGTGTGCGTTACCGTCAGAAAAGCACAAGAGGAGATGATCTCTGAGCTCCGGCAGCAGAAGTTCTACCTGGAGGCCCAGGCAGGGAAGCTGGAGGCCCACAATGCCAAGCTGGAGGAACACCTGGAGAAGACGAGTCAGCAGGAACAGACCAACAAGAGCCGTGTGCTGGAGCTGGAGACCAGGCTGAGGGAGGTGAGCAGGCTCATACCAACTCATATGCCCTCCATCTTCACAACACCCCCCTTCCCCCCAGTACAATAGCTCTTCTTTATTGGAAGTTACAGTGCTTATCTTGTAATCACTGATTTAACTTCATCATCTTTACATCAGTAGCCAGAATACCTTTATAAATAATAAATACAAGCTGAATAATAAAATAGTCACATCACCAGCCAAAATGTATAGTTCCAGGGTTCCAGACTGGTTCCTGCAGCAAAGTGAAACTGGAGCTAACTAGATGGTGTCATGAAGCTAGTGGGAAAAGAACATGGCGGGGCCAAACCAGGAGACATGTCAGCCCCTCTCCCTCTCCTCCTGCAGATGGGCCTGGAGCACGAGGAACAGAAGCTGGAGATCAAGCGGCAGGTGACGGAGCTGACTCTGTCCCTGCAAGAGCGTGAGTCCCAGATCAGCGGGCTGCAGGCAGCGCGACACGCCCTGGAGAGCCAGCTGCAGCAGGCCAAGACGGAGCTGGAGGAGACCACCGCCGAGGCCGAGGAGGAGATCACCGTGCTCAGAGTAAGGGAGCGGCGGCAGGCCACTCCCACCT
This sequence comes from Amblyopsis rosae, assembly GCA_025399935.1. Lineage (NCBI taxonomy): Eukaryota > Metazoa > Chordata > Actinopteri > Percopsiformes > Amblyopsidae > Amblyopsis > Amblyopsis rosae. The sequence goes on from JAODTR010006277.1 coordinate 4,154, forward strand.
TATACTGGATGTTTTCGTGAACCCCTCCAGTCTGTGGCCTCCTCACATCAATGTTATGTTCTTCTACAGACCTTGGATGAATGCCTTGTCAATCTTAGCCTAGATTATCATCTGATCTCAACTGGCTGACTGACCGTCTCATCGCTGCTTTACGTGCATTGACAAAATCGTCCAGGGTGCCTTATTTAAGATGGTGATGACTGCGATGGGGCCATTGTGCTTATGAGAAAGTCTTTGGAAAGAATACACATTTTGATTCATATTATTGAGATAAGAGGTGAACGTATAACAACTGCGTCAAGAGACAATCAATGGCATGTCCTTTCCTGCAGCTTCGCCTGCACCTCCTTGTCTTAATCAATGTCTGTTGTCATTGATGCCTGCTCTGTTCTGTACCCTATACGCCACGGACACACTGCAATCCATCCGCTCGTCGCTTTGGAGATGAACATTGGTCGCTTGTTTACATTCCAGACTTTGGTTGCCTAGGTATCCCTCTCGTATATATTTCCCACTCTAAATGTTTCAGTCGATATCCTTAGCTCCCATTGGCAGTGGCCTCAATTGCGTCGCCTGAAGTTGAGATTAGGTTAACTCGGTACCCGCCCACTTGCCCGTCATCGCTTCAAGTCTTCAATTGTTCTCTCGTCGCTGCTAGTCGCTTGCAGTGTGTCCAGCGGATAAGGTAGCAAAATTTGAGGAGATATTTGTTGAATTTGACAAAATGTGTAATAGTATACAAATAGCTTGCAATAGATGACTGTACCTTTAAATGAAACATTACCGTTATTCTGCAAACCTGAATAACTTGAAAACACACATTAGTAGCATGTTTTCAACAATTGAAGTCAGCTGCAGATGAAAATCTATCTCTATAGATCACGTACAGTCTGTTATTTGGTTTTACATGTTTTTGACTTGTAATGGCTAAAACTCCATCATGGCAGAGGTTTTATATTGGTCCTTGTGAGAAGGGGGCTCTGTCAACCAAATTTCAGAAATCTGTGTATAAAGGGGTGTGGTCTGAAAATTGGGTTTATTAACTTTTTCTTAGACTATAATAATGTGGAAACCCAAAATAATCTTGAGAGCGGTTTAAGAAGCACTGCTACATGCAAATGGGTGTTGCGTAATACAGCAGTGAAATCTGTTCCTTTCTCTCTCTGTCTGATTGGTCTTTATAGGCCCATCGAGACGAGATTCAGCGCAAGTTTGATGCGTTGAGAGACAGCTGTGCGGTAGGCCTCTCACTCCCTCTCTTTGTTCTCTTTCAAAGAACAAACTGATTGCTTCATCGGATCATCACATTATATTATCCACTTGGTTTCCATCTCCATTGTTTCATCGTTTCTGACATTTCTTTTCAGCTTTCATTGGTCCTCTTGTGACTTCCTGTGACATTCAAAGCACCCTCTTATGTTCACATTACACTGTTTAGTTTCTTGATATGCTGCCAGCTAATGATAATAATAATAATAATAATAATAATAATTCTGTTATTTTGTTTTGTGGGTTTCAAACACCTGTAAAACCCTGTACTGTAGTTTTGCTAACCAGGAGATCATTGTGGCTAATACATTATGCCTACTTTGTATCTCGATGCCCTAGATTTGAGAATCGCCCACTCACAAGCTGTTCAGAGATCGTCCTCCATATATTCTGCTGGCCAGTGTTCAGCCAATCACAACAAAAGTTCAGCAACACCAAGCTTTCAAAGCCTCTATTTTTAAGTGTGGAGCTATTTGTTGGGCATGAGCTGTGATACCTTGGTGTATTCCTATGGTGTATTCACAGGGAGTCTGCCAAATAAAAAAGTAAAATTAAAATAAAGGTCATGTTGACATTATACAGTGTTTGTGGTGGTGAGGCTTCACTGCACTTTAATGCACAACATAGACTTGTGCAGTTGGTTTGTAAACCCAATGATCTATACTTGTTATGGAAAAACTATTCTCCACCTGCCGCAGGTCTTCAAATTCCCTCGTAAAGCTCCCTTGTTCTAGGTGACATAAATGTCTTGGTCAGTCGATTTTAAACAGAGAAACCCATTCTGTATACAGTAGAGTATGTTGTACTACTGTGCGTGTATACTGTATACAGTACATGTCATGTCGCTTGGCTCTGATTTAAGCTGTTTATGTGCCATATATTCCCCCAGTGTACACATAGTTTTGAGGGTTGGCCTGAATAGTGTATAGGATGCAAGCCTGGAGACATGATTCACTGTGCTTCACTGCCGGGATGAGGACTAAGGAAAGGAGACATGGCAACGGGCCAGATCACCACCGCATCCCTCTTGCGTTGACTCTCCCCTTCCTTCCTTTTAAGTATTTAGTTCCTGTCTTCAGACCCCTGTCTCAGGGGAGCCGAATCACGGTGCTCTGTACAGAAAAAGACAGCTAATTTATGGACTTAAAAGCTTTGGCGCTCTCCCTTCATCGCCTTCTGCTTCTGCTTGGTATACAGGTTCCTAGGAGAGCTGCGAATGAAGGCCTCTTAAATGGCAGGCTCATCAGTATTTATGCTTCATTTCCATAGTCTACAGGGCAGGCTTGGCTGATTAGGGAGAGTACAGGGCTCCAGATGAATTGATTAGGCAGCAGACATCGACAGGCTGATACCAGTAGCTGAGACATTATGAGCATGATAACCTTTATAAATCACCACATATCCACATGGTAGAAAGATAAAAGAGGAAAAGATCTTAGATTATTATGATTTGATTTCTTAGGCATTTGTGTGAGCCACTGTAATACTATTTGCCTTATAAGCCTACTACTTATATTCATAACCACACCAAACGCGCTCTCTGTGTGTAAATGAAATAGGATTTTTGTATTTTTCTCTTTTAATTAGTGGTTCACTTTAAAAACGAGCTACTATATAGTGTACGTTACAACAGTATCATCATTTTCATAATATGTACTGTAATAGTTAACAATAATTGGTTGTTGTTTAAATGAATTGCCATGTGAAGTTGAACACTCCAGAGATAAGGCAACAAGTTACCTTAACAAAGGTGACATAGCACTTTTTTTACAGTGCTAAAATCAACAGGGCATTATAATTATGGTTGTTCCTAGCTAGTAGCATTCTGCAGGGCTGTTCCACCATAGCGCTGCAGCATCTTGCGTGTCTCCTGGCAGGTGATCACAGACCTGGAGGAACAGCTGACCACGCTGACCCAGGAGAACGCCGAGTTGAACCGCCAGAACTTCTACCTGTCCAAGCAGCTGGATGAAGCCACCGACGAGACCGAGGACCGCCTGCAGCTCAGTCAGGACGTGGACCGCCTCCGCCGCGAGGTGGCCGACCGAGAGATGCACCTCAACAACCAGAAGCAGGTGTCTGCACACGACAGCATTCCCTCAGTACTACACTATGTTTGTATCCTACTTGATTGACATTCCTCTGACTATCTGTGCCAGTGTTGCTGACCTCTGATGATGAGGGCAGAATTGTGAATTGAGGGTGCAGGTGGCTGCAGGGCCACAACACTCATTTGTTAGGTTGGTTAGATAGAGGAGACTAAGAGCATTTTCACATGGGACATCTACAAATACAAGCATGTGCAAAATCTCATGCGGTGGTGAAACCTTGTTCTGTCACAATTCATCATAATCGCATCGAAGATCGATTATCACTGTGCGTGTAAAAAGATGGATGTGAATTGACTTCCCACTTTAAAGATGCTGGCTGGCAAGGAGTGATAGAGCAAGTGATCACACACACACACACACGCACACGCACACTTTCTACATTAGCTCATTGTACAAAAGAAAAGTGAGTCAAAACTGTTCATAAAGCACTCCTGTCATTATAATATAGCCTATGTGTGTATATATATATACACATTGTATATAATGTTTTACATTATATTATTACTATTATATATTTTTTTAAACTTTTATCTGCAGTGTGAAAATGCCATAATTAGTGATATCTGCTGGTTTAGCACACGTCTCATGACTGTGACACACATTATATTATAGTATTTGTGCTTTTATGTACCTGGTTTTCAATCTCCGCTTTGGTTCTTTGTACTGCAGTATATGTTTCTGTAATGCATCACACATACTGTACATGTAGGCCTACTGTAAAGATAGGTATGTCAAAACAATTCAATGGAAGTATAAATATGAACATTCAGTGTTGCTCATGGTGCTTTTGAGACAAGATATACACTTAGAGTTGCATTCCCAAAGCAGAATCACCCGAATATATGTATTATCTCCATTATTATATTATTAGTTCTTCTTGCAGTCTAGCTGCCTACACTATCTCACCCACTCACCCCCTACACACACACACTCACACACACACACAACTTACATTTGTTATAGCATAATGTATGTCTGCCCTAAAGTTGCAGTTGGCAAATTTGCTCCCATTGTCCCCACACCACGTATGTGATCAGGAACTCACTATATTGTGATTGGTCAAATGTGCGGTGAAGCACTGACATGCTTGATTGCCTGAGTTCAGTCAGACACAGCCACAGACATCCTATATTGGTACTTATCTACACCGAGAACTTAATACAATTTTATTTGAATGTTAGCTCTGTTATTTGTTCCACTACTATTACAAATCAACATTTGCCGGGCCGCGTGTAGCGGGACCGGCCAACATGAGCAAATATCGCAAACTGACTGACTGACCGACCTTGTTAAAACCCTCTATATTTCGTATCATATCTTCAGAATGGTAAAAGCAAGAAGCCCGCATAATCCTGACATTCCGCTGAAGAGGTTGGTATATACTGTATCTTGTCTATTTATGCATACTGTAGTAAGGGCTCTAATACACAGCGACAAAGTTGGACATAAAATATTCCCAGCATAATGGATTCTCGTATGTTTCTTTTCATGGCATAGGTTTTTATTTTGTGTCATATCTTCAGAACGGTAACAGATAGAAACTCAGGCTGTTCTCCTCATAATTCAGACACTCTGCTGAAGACATCGACATATGGAATGTGTTATTCCACGTAACAGGGACTTTGCAACACCACGGCCAACACCTTTAATTGCAACTGAAATATTATTTTATCAAATTAGCTAATCATCAAATCAAGATACACATGTGTGTGTAGCCTTGTAATATGTCCCCTGTAAAAAGAATTTTTGCATTTAGGTTCCACTGTCCACTGACCACAAATTAATAAAAAAAAAAGTTTTTGCTAAAAACAGCATAAATGATAATATAGATATAGAAATAGAACATAGCATATAATGAAGCTCAGGGCTTATAAATAAAAGCACTTACACTTAAATAAATACAATGGTTCATCTAGTTAAATAAATTTTGTTTATTGATCTTAGAAGAGTTTGGAAGTTAGACAGTACATGGACTAATGAAAATATGTCTGACACACTAGTTTATCATACTGTACATAATGTTTAAAAAATTGGTCGCTTTGCATTCGTTTTCATTCTATAAACATAAACAGTGAATAAAGTGTCTAAAAACTTTTTTTATTTTTATTACCCTAATTGTAGTTGAGGGTGCTGATTTCAGAATGAAAACACTTGATTATACCTATTAGAAGCCATAATATCAAAGTACTGAATTACGGCCAAAAACCTTTAGGGTTCAAAGGGTTAAAAAAGGGCATGTGCTACATTTTAGACAGTAGGTGGCAATAATGCACCAATAGCGTTGGATTCCAACTTCTGTGGTTTCACGGAGGAACTTGCATGCTAAACTATGTCTTGGGTTATGGTGTTGGTCATTATATGTATACAGTCTATGGTGGTGTCTCATGCCGATGAGCTAAGTTAGTCTAGGTTTTACTTGTTTTCAAGCCATGCAGTATAGAGGCAGTTAGCCGTCATTAGCAGGAGATTGGACCACCTTCCACTAATCAAAACAATACTTGTGGGGGTGAATTTTACAGGCATTTAATTGCGGTCGGCAGCAACTGACCTACCCTGCCCTACTTGAACACTGATTGGGTGGCTGTTTAATCAACAGGTCCCAAATGGTTTCCAGAGATGCTAAATGGAACAAGTAGGGAATCATGATGCTCTTACGAGACTATAATGAGAATCAACTAGATGAAACCAAGTGGCCTACCTAACCTTGAACTGACATAGGCGACCCAGGACACCAACCCTGCACTATCTGACAGTGTTCATATAAAACCCGGCAGCAGAAACCCCTTATAATGTTCTAGAATATGAGGTTGTACGCTGCAGCCAGAGATATAGCGAGGAGGCTTTGTGTTGCGTGTGCCCTCGTGGGAGGATGCGTGGGCGTTCGGCAGCGCTCTCTCTCTCTCTCTCTCTCTCTCTCTCTCTGTCTGTCTCTGCCGGTTGTGTAACCAGTGATGGAAGATATACGAGGGCAGGGGAGGTGTGTGGGATGCATGTGTCATCGTCCCTCCCAGGTCGTGTCAGTGGCGGAAGCATGGACATCTTTCGGGCCATGGCGATGCAGCCACAATGCTAGCATGCAAGCTATATTTAGCTTCTGCTCGTGCTCTGTCTATTAACAGACTTTTGAGTCTTTGCATTTTTGTGTAAAAGCAGGCTGAACAGGCTAAAATGGTACATGTATAAACGTTTCCATAGTTTCCGTAGTGTGATCGCTGAGTTGTGGATGAAGCCTCCACTTGTGGTGATTTTTCAATCAATCAATCAATCAATTTTTATTTATATAGCACTTTTCATACAAATTCATGTAACACAAAGTGCTTCACACTACATCATTAAAAACAATTCAAA
>JAODTR010006278.1:0-10881 GCA_025399935.1 Amblyopsis rosae
CCCCTGCTGGAGCTGCTGCCCCCGCGACCCGACTCTGGATAAGCGGATATGGATGGATGGATGGATGGATGGATGGGCCACACACACACGCACGCCCACACACATGCGTTAACAACATGTCCAGCGTGTGTGTTGGCATGACAACACACACAGAGGGAGTGTGAGGGAGTCAGGACGCCATTACTCCACTATATCTTTACACAGAAAACAGTTGGCTGCTGCTGTGTTCATGTGTCAATATCGGATATTCTACCTTTAAAGTACACGTGGATTCTGACAGTTGCACATGCGTTTTGCTAACACATTCACATTAAACACAGGCAAGTTAGCTTCAAGCCAAACATTGTATTAAAATAAAGTGAGCTGGGGGTTATTTACCAATCTTAAATCAATATCTCTATCTCTCTGTGTGTGTGTGTGTGTGTGTGTGTGTGTGTGTGTGTGTAAAAGACAAACTGTCACTGGGTTGTGTGTGACACGTCAATTCAGACCTATTTTCGCTAGCGCCAGGGTGCTACCAAGCGCGAACACATGGCGGGCACAGGTCTGCCGCCGACACTCCCCACCGCTAACACAGCACGGGAGACAACAGAACACAGATCCCCCGGCCGTGGCCACGGGCGAGGCTGGCAGGAGACGAGCATCGTTGCGACCGCTTGTCATCCCCCGGCTATTTCCGCCAGTATTTTAAAAACCGCGCTCCACAAACAGTGCCATGAAAACACACACGCGCGCACGCGCACAAACACGTCCACCATATCTTCCCATTCCCCCGGTACTGCCAGATGCCATTTGGAAATCAGTGCCGACACGCGGACCGCTCAATCTATCTTCGAACGGGTTCGAGGGGAGCTGCCGGCATGCATCAAATCAGCCCCCCGCCCCCCGATCCATCAACCAACCGCCCTTCGCTCACCGAACGCGTTGGAGAGAGAGAGAGAGAGAGAGAGAGAGAGAGAGAGAGAGAGAGAGAGAGAGAGAGAGAGAGAGAGAGAGCGTGTCCCCGCTTTCCCTTTCCTGCTCGTGAGTTAACGTGCGGCAATTTAACTCTGATCGCTTCCCATTTACCGGCTGTGCTGAAAACAAGTTAAGGGTGGGAGAGAATAGGTGATGGTACACCCACGATCACACACACACACACACACACACAGAGACACACAGTGGCCCTCGCACTAGCAGATACAGAGGTCATGAGCCAGGAGAGTATTTGTCATTGTTATTATGACTGGGCCTGAAAAATACCCAACGCTAGTGGCACTGAACTCTGCAGCCGCCGGTCACCATAGCATGGAATAAGTGCATGTGTGCGTGCGTGTGCATGCGCGTGCGCGTGCGTGCAATTGAAGCATCCAGTTTACACAACAACTTATCTCTGCAACTCCTCGCACAAATGGGAATTACCAGGCTATTTCTACACAGTGTTTACCGTCAACCTTGACACCCCCTCTCCAAACCCTTCATAAGAATCTCCATAAGAACCTCACACTCACACGCACGCACGCGCACAAAACAACGCGGTGTTGTCGCGCAGGTCAAATGCGTGAACCCTATTAAAGGCTGTGCTTCCTGGCAGCCAGGGTAAATAACGTGAATTGCAGAGTGTTTTACCCCCGAAAAAGGGTCTCACCATTCTATTTGTGAACTTGCCATGCACGGACCCCATGCTATGCACTCTGATGCTTTAGATAGATTATGGCCGAGGGCCGCTCTGTGATGTCGGAAGGCCTTTCATGTATTATTCTTCCTCTACGAAACCGATTGATTTGAGAATGAGAGAGCGGGTGTCTTGGAGGGATTTAAACCGGTGAACCAGATTCAAGAAGCACGCTCTGTTGGAATTAAGATAAACAAGGCGCTCACCCATTATTACCGTTAGTTCAAATATTTATAATATACAGTTTGATATTAGTCTCCATAGAATAGATATTGGACAGCGGGATAATGTATCTGAAGTCTAGACTATTCACTAGCCATTCGACAAGGCCAATCCATTTATTAATCCATAATAGCAGCTGAAATTTCTTATCAGAGGATTAGCTTGAATCACCTAGCGCTGCGCGCGTCACATCAGTGAGCCATGCAGCGCTCTCCATCAAGGCTTTGCAATGATTCGCAAGCTGACAATACCGGCTAAATATAAGACTCGTTCGGCCATGCTTTTAATCTCTTCAATAGCAATAGTATGAATTGTTTGCATACAGTACATTAAATGGAGACTTCCCTTCAAAAAATGTATTATATTATGGTACAGAAGAACATGAATAAACCAAACATTGATTGCTAAATGTGTTTAAATGTCACAATAAGACATTTAATAAACAATAGGTGTAGTATAATGTTTTTATGCGTGTTTGTATGCTGTATTAGAGTATCTTTCATCTCGACATTAGCATAAAGTTAAAGGAAGATACAGTATATGATTACAGGGACTGTACAAACCACTTATATTATAATCTCCTTGTTGCACTTTATAGCCAGACCACCTTATATGGATACTTCACACACACACACGTGATTATTTTTAAACAGCGCTGATTGATGCACAGAGAATTATCTGGCTGTTTGTGCTGAGAGGATAAGTGACATTTGAGAATCAAATTAAATAAGACGCCCCCAACGCATGCTCGGTTTTGACCACAGTGAACTCTGAAGTCAACTTTGCCTTGTTGGGAATATCCTTGGTTTGGCGGTACGCGTGTAAGCAATTAGCTTAGTAAGGTCCAGAACTACAGTATCTCCTCAGCGAACACTTCGTTATCATGTTTCATTAAGGTGCAGAATATTAAGAGGGACACATCAGTGATCTCTCTAGAAAAGAAACACGCTCATGTTTAATAAGACACTGGCAATACTGGACTGGATAAAATTAATTACAGGCAGAATAACAAACTGTCTGCTTTCTAACAATTACAGCAAAGACTGTAGTCTTGACGAAAAAAGATTTGCATGTAGTTTTCTGCCATGTCCATCGCACGCTTTATGTACATCCAACGTGAAAGAGAGAGATGGACACATTGGGTAGAGTATGGTCCAGATATTAGGTTCAAGACAAAATCAGACCAATTAAAGCTTAATCCAGGCCAGGGCATCTGAGGCTAGATATACATGTATTTAGATAGAGCATGGCCATCATAATTCCAAAGCCTCAAGGCTCAGCACTACAATACGTGCCTTGTACTACACCTGCAAAGAAGCAAATCAAACTCTCAGCCGCCAATTAATAATTTATTTGTTTGTTATCGACTCCTTTTTTTCTATTGTGTTCCCCTCTCAGCTCATTAGACCCGCTTGGCTTGCTGGAATAATTGGTCAATAGGGGTAATAGATGGCCACAGAGGAGGGCCTGTATTCCCCCCATAAAGGAGAACCGCATTCATTATCCCCGACTCTCCTATACGTTGTTGTTGTTGTTTTTTTTTTTGTTTTTCTTCTTTGTTTTTTTATAAATCCAATATTAATCCTTCCGGGAGCGTAAGCTTTTATCAAGCCGACCGGGACATGAATTGAATACAATCCAATAGCAATTCCTTAGTGGAAGAGAGATGTGCTATTTTAAACAAAAGTACTATGCAACGTTATCGGGATAGTCTCAAGGTTTTAAAGGTGACCTTGGTGGCCGCAACGACCCCCCCCCCCCCCCCCCCCCGCTGACCTCCAGCCCGCAAGGCCATCTATACCTTTTGAACGAACGAGAGGTGATTTGGGGAAGGGAGGGAATGTGTCAATGTTATTGGCTGAAGGGAGATTCTGCTGGAACAACAGCGTTACATGGGAACGGCAAGTCAACGCAGGCGGAGCAGGGACCTTGAAGATCCCCTGCTTTGTTCGCAAAGACCTCCAGAGCCCCACACAAGGAGAGAGGAGCAGACACGCACTGTGTGCCGTGCAGCGCCTCGGAATACAAACGCTTCTGTGACACTGTGGCGCGTTCATCTCCTAAGACTGTACCGGTGAGGAAGCAGAGGTGTGTGCCAGATCACGCACGCGCACGCACACACAGATGTCAGAGACAAGTACTCACTGTTCTGTCCAATCTATAAATTCCCACCACTGAGGGCTGAATGCACCTGCCCAAGTCCTCTATGCTGTCATCCATCATGTCCAGACGAAGACCCTCCCCCAACCTCTTGTCCTCCAAACACAACCCCCGGGACCTTGTGTGTGTGTGTGTATGGGAGGGGGAAGGGGGGGGGGGGGTAGTAGTATTGTAGTATGGTTACACACACACACGCACACAATATTGGCCATTAAAATACAGTAAATACACACATGTATGGCTACACACACACATACACATTCCAATGAGGGGTGGTGATTAGGGTAAGCCCTTGTTGGGATGAGGGTTGGGTGAAAAGTAAACACTGAGCTCCTAGTGTCTACCCAAACCTGCATACATACAGCACAACACACACTTTGCAACAGAAACATGGCCACTTCTATAACTGCGGTGCGTCTCTCTTTCCTTCACAATGAATTCAGCTGTTGTGTGAATTATTCATAGTTGCCAAAGCCTTTTGACATAACAGCGCCCGGAGTTTAGCTGCTACTAAACATCTACCATACTATCTTGTTTGTTTAACGCTGCTCCTCCTCATTCAGAACTACATCTGAATCACGGTTTAATTTAATTCACCAGCCCACAACTGTTTTCTGTAGGCTTGTTTGTAGTCGCTAACATTGTATCTGAGAACTTCTCAATTCTATCTTTGATCTTAACGTACAGCTCTCTCTCTCTCTCTCTCTCTCTCTCTCTCCCGCCCTCCCTGTCTATGGAGGCCTACACACTCTCTGAATGCCTGCCTGGCTGTCTACATCATGAGCTTTACACTCGGCTGTTGTACTTTTGCTGACTCACCTCAGCCTATCTGGGCCTCACAACAGCCAGCCGTAACCGACAGGGCGGCTTTGATGACAAGCTGATATGCGAGGGCCCCTCGGTGCGCCCGCTATTTCCAGCGGCGCGGCTGTCCACTGGCCAAGTCCTGACAGCTGAGGGGTTAACCGGTGGGCGCGCTGTAGCGCTGCTGAACCCACCGTCGTTCATTGACGGAGGTGAAGCTATAGGGGAGCCAGAGCTGCGCCGCAGATCGATGTCTGACTTACAGGACCTGGCGGGCGGCTACAGGGAAGGTGATGCGGACTACTAGTGTGTTTTAGTGATTGTCACTCTCGCACATGCGCACACACACTAAGATGAGAAAGCTAAATGATTTTCAAATTAACTGCATTAAATAATGTATTTATGTTATAATTAATACATCTATGTTGTACTGTTTTTATTACCTTTAATAATATACAAATTATCCATACATACATACATAATATGCATTATCCTCACTGGTGATCATTGTTATTAGATTATTTAGTTATTAATTAAAATAAAAAATAAAAAGATGCACAGCCCTTGAGAATGATTGGGTGCGTTTGTGTGAGCCATATAATAGGAGATACATTATAAATATGTTTGTGTGGGCCATATACATGTACATTAACAGATACAATACCAATATGTTTGTGTGGGCCATATAATAGGAGATTCATTATAAATATGTTGTGTGGGAATATATAGTGAACAGTAGGAGATTCATTATAAACATGTTTGTGTGGGAATATATAGTGAACAGTAGGAGATACATTATAAACATGTTTGTGTGGGAATATATAGTGAACAGTAGGAGATACATTATAAACATGCGTGATCTGCATTTGTGCGCCTGCATTCCCCTCTCAGCTATGATGAGCGGTGTCATTTCAACCGGTCTTGAGAGAGGAACGTGCTGAATTTGGCATTGCTTTTGAAGCCCATCGCTCGCCCTCTCTGTTGCCGTCAACACAGCAGGGGCGGGGGGTGTTGGGGGGCTATTTCAAGGCGAGCGCACATTCCTGGGCTCACTGTGTGTGTGCATGAGTGCGCGCGCGTCTTTTCCATCTGTGTTGCGTTCGGGGGCAGGGTCACAAACTCAATGCCAAATCAGGGCCGATGGCTTAGCAGGCCTGACTCCCCCAAAAATAAGCAGCAATTTCCCTGCGCCAAACACTCAAACACACCCACTTGTGTCGCTGTGGCAACCGCTACAACACATTCCCGGTAAGAGATAGCGCGGCCTCGCGCGATCCACGCGCTGCCCTTCTGCTAGCAGGGCGGTGAATGCCGACCGAGACTGGTCCCATCTGGCCCTGACAAAATCTCATCCACTTTTCAGAACTGTCCATCTAATTTGCTTGTTTTTCCTCGCAGTGTGCACGGCTCTCAAAAATGGACGGTGACGCGCGTTAGGAAACTCTAAAAGCTTCACGGACAACATATCGTGTAATGTTCAAAATATTGCTGTTCCAATATTAAATGTGTGTAATTTGCAGTACGGCTGCTGTTGAATTTCCTCCACATAATCCTTAGTCCATAAAGACACGTTCAAATCTCAAAGATTTGCTCTTGAAAAAGGCCTCTTTCAGCTGGATATCAGGTCTTCTCTCTTTGTATGGGAACGACACGGCTCTATTCTCTGCAGACGGGGGGACAAAACCGCCATTGATCCACACGCATGTCTCATGTTTACCTTGACCCCAGCTCTGTAGTCTTCACAGTGGGCCATTCCATTACTCATCGGCGTCGGAGGTCAGGGGTGAAGCCGCGATCGATACACGTAGGACAGAGGGCCTGCAGGGATTGAAGCTCAGATAAGGAAAAGCTTCTGTTTTTCTTTTTTTCTTTTTATATCTTGTTGGAATTTTTTTAAGCTCTCCTGGCCAGTATAGGGGTCTCGGAGTGAAAAACAAGCGCACCTTGACCCTGTGAACTGAAGCGGCGGTCGGAAAAGCGGCGCACAGTAGCACAAGATACTGAGAGGTAAGGGTCAAGAGAGGCATTCTGGGAGATGGTGATTTGAGGTCTAACGGAGCAGTGATAGCTACATCGGAACAAAGACGTGAATATATCTATTTCAAATACTTTTCTCTGTTCTGTAGTTTGTGTAGGTGACAGAGGCATCATTTATTTCTTAGTTTATTCGCAATTATTAGACTCCCCTTCCCCGCCTCCCATTCTCAATCTTCATGTTGAGAACATGGCATACATCTGGCTAAAAGACACTTCGGCAGAGCATGCACTTTTCTATTACATTTTCTATTTTCCGAGCGTTGGAGCTGGATGAGGATCCATACGTTCACCAGAATGCAACGTATGCGTAGTTAGACAACGTACAAATGTGTTTGCGTAGCGTGTCTCTGGGTCTGCGCCGCCGCCGCCATCTGAAGCGTCCATCTTTCACTCTCTCGCCTAATGGAGCGCGACCGCCACCGCTTCCCGGCAAACAATCGTCATAATGTATTTACACTTATGAGTGCGACAATTACCATAAATCACAGACCTCCGCCGAGTGCCGAGTCACGCGCTCCCCGCTCCGGAAGGCACGCACGGGCGGACTTTGTTTTGCGGTGGGAGCCGACAGACAACCTCTCCCCACCACCACCACCTTCGTGATGGAGCGTAAACAACAGGGGCTTTTGTTTCCGGGGGAGGAGAAGGACGGCTTCCTATTTTAATGAAGCACCAGCCGCTCCAAATAAGAACTCAATGGGCCGTGGAATGGGGCGCCTCTCCATCCCCGCCATTATGCTATCCTGCTCTCTCGCTGCTCTCCACTGTTCCTGAACCTCTCGCACCTCTCCATCTTTTTAGAGGATTTAAATAAGGGCCATTACCCCCTGTCTGGGCCATGCTTACGGCCACGATAGATTGCCTGCCTGGGTACTTTCTCACTTACACACACACACACGCACGAACACAGATGCCAACAAGCGTTGCACACTGCTACAAATACTTGCACACACAAATGGACCGAACCTATATTTCTCTCATAGGCTTACCTACACACAATCTCATATATTAGTCTCCCCTGTCTCCCTCTCCCTCTCTCTCTCTCTCTCTCTCTCTATCGTTCTCTCATCCACCCACGATGCTTTTATCCATCATTGCACTCCGTCAAAAGGGGCCCCACAGTTTAAAGTTTAAAGCCAGCCTTGAGTGTGACACACGGGAGCCCTTGGCACCGAAGGCTCTGTTTATTACACAAAAAAGAGTCCCATGCTGTTTCTTGGTGAAGCGGCTAGACCATGTTCTGGAGATTTCTATTGTGTGTATCGAAACCGTAACCACCCACGGTCGGCAAGAGTACAATCGTTTTGTCTATGTGTTCTTTTTTTTAAAACCGGACCCCCCTTATAAAAAATGCAACTTTGACTTACAAATTTATCTGTTTCGCTTTTAGTCCAGTCATTTATAAACATACATTTACACTTTACACAAACGTCTGTTTGTGGCCTATCTTTAGCCTAATAGGTTTTATGTGTAATGTTCCACACTGGCTATTAAACCAGATTTAGTTGCACGTTGGCAACACATTTACGTATAAGAGAAATTCTTTCCAGGATAGATTTCTCGCGGCAGGTCAACCTGACAATGACCTTTTAACTTATCCAGGGGATATATATACACACACATACTGTTCCAGTCTATTCAGTGAAACTGCCATCTCTACTTGGAATTATGATGACACTACAAAACCATAGGGAAAAGAAATAGGCTCCTATAGTTCTTGGGCCGGCCAGCTCATCCACAGAGAAAAAATAGACTAGACACAGACTAGAATTCAAAGATAAATCTTCCACACTGAGAAAATGGGTTATCAGACACCTTCACAGAGCTGTGTACCGAGACCTCTCTCTCTCTCTCTCTACCCCTCCCCCTCTCACTCTCTCTACCTCTCATTGCAGCCCCGTGAGTCATTTTGTCTAATCTGGATTCAGTCTTTTCTGTTACTGACAATGCATCAATGATAGTTAAACACATGCCCTTTACGCTGTCAAGACATTTAGCCTACTATTGCATTGTGTGTGTATGCGTGCGTGTGGGTACGTGTGTCTATGTGAAGTGACCCGGGAATTCCTGTTCAACTCCTAACCTCTGTAAAAAAAAAAAAAAAGAAAAGAAATCCAAATCACTATGGAAATGGTATGCCGGTTTCACGCTGCAGGATGGGAATGAAAACTAACCTGGGATTAGCATACAGTACATTTAAATTGCACTACGGTTCCAAAGACAACAGGGGTGTGAATTATTAGGAGACTCCAGATGGGTGTTGTTAGGCAGTGGTTGCTCTCATGGGTTGATTAGAAGTTTCAGGTCAACAGGGTCAAAGTTCACATTATGCTTGAGAAGATGAAGCATGTACAATCATTGAAAATATACATTCTCTCTCTCTCTCTCTCTCTCTAACTCTCTCCACTAAAATAAGACATTTGAGTGTTTGTTTCATAGCTTTTCAATTTATAATCCTATTATCCTGTTAATTCTATTACCCTATGTAATTATTCACAACAGCACGCAGAAAAGAATTTTAGGCAAAAACTTGAAGCAACTCACATAATTTAAGATCCAAATCATGATGTGAAATTAAATGTACAGCAAGGGTTGACTGTCCAGGCATTATGTGATTATATAAAAAGCTTTTAGAGCTGAATATTCTTTTAAGATACTTCCCTGTGTAACTGGGACACTGAGAACACCTCACTTATCAGGTGAAGGGCAGATTAACATTAAACATTATGGTACAGCAGCTCAAGTGAGTAAAAATGTGAAGCAGCCACACATACAAATGTTCCTGTCCAAAAATGAATTGGACTGGATTCAATTCTTAGCATGCGACTTTCAATTACGCAACCAGATAAACAAAGCAGATATAAAACAGGTGGTGTTGTCACACAACAGGTGTTGTTTGGAACAGTCCCAGCTAATAAAATACATTTGTGGTAATGTGTTGCGCTAATGGGATTAAATTAAACAGATTAAAAAGAACAAACAAGGACACAGGTCACGCTAGCAAGGCTGTAGGAGAGGAATGGAGGGAAACTGGTGGCTTAAAGTAGAAAAGGAAAGGAAAGGACTTGCGTATGGAAAGAAAGTAGGAAGGAATAAAGAAATAAGACATTTCACAGAAAGAAAGGACTTGAAATGTTTACGTCCCGATTGTCTACCGACCATATGTTATTTCTGTACGCAAGGAATTGGGGCGACACTGTTTGCATTGCATTCTGGCTTGCCATATCACGACAACAACTGGAAGGGTTGCATGTCCATCAAAAGCTCGGGAGAAGCCGTGAAATAAGCAGAAGCTCATTGAAATACAGCTTTAACAAACGCAGGCACACTGTAGTACTCACACTAGCTATGTCAGTGGGAAGGACATAACTGGAGAGATAAAGCAGAATAAAGAGAGAGAGAGAGAGAGAGAGAGAGAGAGCAGAAAAGGACGTTTAGACTTAGAAAAGGAAATATAAATGGACAAAATAACCATGTAAAAGAAAAATGAGAGAAAGCCAGCGAGGAAACAAATAAACAACAAATAGACAAACGTTAATAAATAAAATATATTATTATTATTATTATTATAATAATATAATACATAAGGTGAAGGACTTAAAAACAGATGGAGACGGGTGTAAAGCATGAAAACAAATAAGAAAGTAAGAAGTTAGGGAGGAAAGAGGGCATGTAGACAGGTAGCTCTGTAGTGCATTTACAAGAAACAATGAATGGACACCTGGTGTAAAGACAGCATCCATGTCTCCCTCTCTCTCCCACACCTCACAATGCTCTCTCACTCCCCTCTGCTCTCTCTCTCTCTAATAACGTGAGGCAAGCCACCAGCGCTCCATTATTACACCAATAAATCCTCCTAATATCCAACCTCTCTCTCCCTCTCTCTCCCCCCCTCCCTCCCTCTCTCTCTCTCTCCCTCCCTCTCTCTCTCCCCTCTCCCTCTCTCCCCCTCCCCCCCTCCCTCTATCTCCCCCTCCCTTCCTCCCTCCCTCTCTCCCCCTCCC
>JAODTR010006279.1:0-10880 GCA_025399935.1 Amblyopsis rosae
ACACTGAAGGCAATGTAGAAATGAGCCGCGGACTGAGTCACTCAATACCACAGTGATACCGTCCCCCAAGCCCCACCAACGGCAGCGACAAAAGTACCACCAGATCAGCAGGCCAGACCACGGGCGGGCGTGTAACCCACCCCACATTACCAGAGCGCCCAACCGAGGAAAGATAATTCGGAACACATCACTGCCCAAACCAACACCCCAACATCCCTCAGTCCCCATGCTCCGACTAAAACAGAAGCACCGGAGAAGGAGCCCAAGATCCCAAGCCCCAACTCTAAAGGATGCCCCCCCACCACCACCACACGCATAGCATAACACTCAAATCTGCTGTGAGGAAACACTAGAAGCAGAGCACTGTATTAAAAGAAATATATAAAAATATATTAATAAATAAATATTTAAAAGGTTAATAGTAAAAATATATGAAGTTTAAAATAAATGAACTAAGAAATAAAATACAATAAGTACAGTCCATACAGTTCAGTTAAAAGCCTGGTTGAATAGGTAGGTCTTTAGTTTAGCTTTAAACATGTTCCAGCTGCCCTCAGGCCCTCAGGAAGAGTGTTCCATAGATGCGGACCATAATATTGAATTATTAATTATGACATCCTAAAGGTGTAGTCAGTGGACTAAAGGTTAACCAGCGTCTGTTAATGGAGACTACGTTGTTAATGCGTATTCTGTAGTGTGTATAGCGCGCTGGCTTCAGCTGTGTGACCAGTCCACCAGGACGCTGACAGATGGCCCGGTGGGAAACCAGATGCAGAGAAGACGCCGGGGACTGTGTCAATGGTTGCACAGGAAAGAGGGGATGTGGGAATGGGGAAGGGGGATTGTCATCTGTCCATGAGGGGGGACAGAAGAGTATGAGAAAGTGTAATAAACTTCACAGTGGGGTCCCGTTGATGCATTGAATAAGCTATAGTATAACATGACAGCCCACTGACTGAGTTAATAAGGGCACAACGTTTGGCCCCTAGCATATTCATAGCGATATTATGTATTGAAAATAAATCAGGGCACTTTAAATTATTTAAATTGTATTTTTCCATGTGAAAGACAAAATAGAATGCTATTCATATATTCATGCAATTGTGTAGAAATGTGGGATATATATTCATATCACACTTTTAATATTAGTAATTCTTAAAATCCTAGAATCATGTACAGCTATGGGATATTATATTATATAGTAGTTCTATGGATGCAACGAGGTTAAGCTAATATTGCACGGTTGTACCACGTTTCCATATTATTATGGGCGTGGCAATGAATGTCAATCAACGAAATCGCAAAGTCGTGGCCACACCCACTCTTCCTTATTTCCTGCACCCTCCCCAAAAGATTGACAGCTCACACCGCTCTCTCACTAGCTCGTGTTCGTCTTTCAGTGGATGTCGACGAGCCTTCCCGAGCGTTGTTTTGTCGGATATATTTCAACTTTTTTTACTATTTTACCGGAAAAACAGTGTTCGGGGTTAGTATCGAAGGTTATGAGAGGAGAGGGAGCGCTTCAGATAAAGTAACAAAGGAGGGTTATCTCTATATTTCATGGCTGCTGGTGATGGTGCCCAGCTGCCGGCGACAATAGCGGCTAGCCGGAGCGTGGAGAAGGCGCTAGAGGAGGCTGCCGCGAGCGGGGCTCTGAACTTGTCCAACCGCAAACTGAAAGAGTTCCCTCGGACCGCCAGGAACTACGATTTGTCGGACATTACGCATGCAGGTGAGACTGCTTCCTTCTGTATTCGGTTATGTACCAACGGGATGACAATGTATATGGCACTTTGTCGAGCTGGGGATGGACAGTGTTGTGCTGCGCATTATAGTCTTTTGTTTTATTGCCACCTGCGTTGGCTTTCTTCAGGGCTGCATCGGTGCAGTGAATATGGAGTAAAACGCTGTATAGCCTAATAATGAATCATTCGTCAGCCAAGCCCACTTCCTCAAGAGTTTTTTTTTATACATAGACACCGCCAAAGTTTTCACCGTTCTGAAATGCGTAGCCTATCTTGACATCCTGTATGGTTTCATTATTTTGAATTTGGTTATGATTAATTCTGACAGATATATTTTGTTTGCACCCCTGGGCCGGATTATTGCTCATTTGTTATGAGCTATTATTTCATACTCCCTGAAATGACAGCAATAGATATAAGATTATTTCAAACCTAAACTTTATTAGGATACTTTACTGTACAAGTGTATCTATGATCTTGATGTCATTTGATGTCAAGCTCTTGATGACATCGCTTCTGTTAAAAGGTGAAGTTGTTGGTAAAACCGACTGACAGACAGACATTGTCTAGTCTATGTGGTGTTTTACATTCAAGAAAACTACATTGACCCCATCCCCAGGGGTCTGAAATAAATCTGGATGCCCCCTCCCCAAATAAAACCTCCTTTCTTTCTCTTTGCCCTGATAATTATGTCCATCTGCTCAGAGGGACCCCACGCTTGATTTTGTGGGATGGGGAGACCTTGAACATAAGCTGTAGCACACGCCTGCTGTATGAGTAACCCGGAGGTGATCAATATGGAAGTGATAAAAAGTGAACCCTGTGCCTATTGTCTTACATTAAACCAGGAGAACTGAAACAGCCATTGGCCAAACGTTTATTTTTATTTGAACATTCATCTCAATGGCAGGAAGTCGTAGTGTAAATTGCAATGCAGACCCTTTTATACATGTTTTGATTTGGTCTCTGCTTTTATCTGGAATGCTTGTTGTTCCACTCTTTGGCACGAGTACCAGAGTTGTTTTTACAATGGTGACTTTCATTTGTATCTTTGGGTGTTATAACGTTGTGTAGTTTTAGCTTTGATACAACAGCTCCTCGTCTGGTCTTTTGTGATACTTTCTGATATTGGTGGTAACTGGGAAGATAATGGCGTGTATTCAGTTTCGGCAAGAAACCCATCCCAGTTGTTTCATCCATTAACAGACATTATGTCAACCAGTGTGTCTGGTAGTGGCGATGACATTGTAAAAGCTTGTCTCTCTCCGCATAATTTTCACACTGTGTGTGTGTGGAGACCGTTCTTGCTGATTCATAAATGGGTTCAGAACAAAGGCTGACGTGCTCGCTTGCCAGTTGTTATACTGTATGTTTTAGAATAACGAATCAGCTAAATTACTTATGTAATTGTACAGTAATAGAATAACAACAAACAAACAATCTTTATGGAGGATTGACTTGACAAAGTGTGACTTTTGTTTGAAATTATGGTGTCAGTAGCTACCAAGGTCAGGGTACTGGCCTGAGCGTGTACCTTGTAACACGGCCATGTATGGTACCCTGTCCAAACTACACCTGACCTTCACACCAAGTTAATAACTTTAAGGTCATATTGTACGCATGCACGCAGTCATGCAGAGGGCTAGCAAGACGGATGAAAAGAGGGGATTATTGTATTGAGGCTTGTCTATCTAAAGGAGGCCTGGGAGGCGTTTTAGAATAACAGTAGCCCCCCTTCCCCCTCCTCGTTGGAGCCGTTTCCCCTCAGGAAGGTCAGAGGTACACACACACACACACACAGACACAGACACTCTGGGCTGGAGACAACAAACCAGAGTGTGTTCTGCCAGTAGCACCAATCTATAAAAGAGAACAAAGCCCTGCTGTGTGTATTGGCGTGCACCCACCGGATCTTACTGAAGAGACCCTCGAGTTGTCTTGTTGTTGTTCCATCGGGAGAAACAAACTAACAGTTTGAAGCCTCATGAAGCCAGTATTCCAATGCAAGTGATTTTAACAGGGATTTGCTGTCAACGTTCATCCAGCATTATTGTCGCGTTACCCAGACAACACTGTTCCCCACCTTTTTCCCTGGCTGAGGGAGAGAGAGATTAATAAATAGTTTGTGTTGCCTGGATCTCCACTCTCATATGCCCTCCTGGGTCAACTAGAGACAAGGGCTTCTTGTTGAGAAGGTGGGGCTTGGGGTGTGGGGGCAGGCAGGCGAGCCAACAGACTCCCTCCATACCACAACTAAGCACCCCAGCAGCTGAGACGTAGAAATAATAAAAGTGTGTGTGGAGCGTAGAGGAGGGGGCTTCCACTTCTCTGATTGTCACCATGTTCCCGTAAAGAGGTTACAACACCCGTGCCGGGACGTCCTCCTATATTGTCTGTGTTCTCTATTTGAGTCATTCTCTCGGTCTGTCTCTCTGTCTCTCTTCTGTGCTTGTGATTGTCTTTCGGCCTGTAGTGCATCTGGGTTACGTTTATGACGGATGACTTTACTTAAAAGTATTGTCAGCTATTGTAAGCTAAATGTAAGCTACTAATACACTTTTTGTCATATTCATGAAATATCTCCTTGCATTTCTATTTTACCGTTCTCTGTGTGTGTGTTGACATAATCTGATACTCCTACACAGCGCTGGCTCCATAGATGGGAACATAAAGAAAGTGGCGAACATCGCTCACATCAACAAAGCCGCAGCACTACGCGTTGCTTCACAATGCGTTTTGATGTGTGAGGAGGTGCCGCGGAGGACCGCGGTGCGATTATGTTTTGATTTGAGGTCGAAGTTAGCAAGAGATCTGGAGAATGACTAACCCTTTACCTTACAGAGTTACAGAGTAGCATCTTATATCGCGGTGAGACCTGTGGGTAAAAAGACAGCCTTTCTTCATCACTCAAGTTATCAGAAGTGATTGTTTGGTGCTTCCTGGTTAATAATGCAGCAGGAATGCACTTCAGCCCTTCTGTTTACACTACACAACATGCTTATTATTATAATTATTAGGCTTATTATTATAATTATTGTTATTTAAAAAAATGGTCATGCCCACCCCTAATTAAAGCCTCCCACACCTTGAGTTTTTCTGTCACAATGTACACTGTGCTGAAATGCAGACATGACCCTAGGCCTGTACTGGCAGTCTGCAACAATGTGGATATTCCGTGTGTGTGAGACAACTCAAAATAAATGTAAAAATGTTTTAACAAAGACTGAAATCAAACGACTGCTCTTCTCGACCCACTGACGCACTCCATTTTGTCTGGCCCTGTTCTTGCGTTCAGCATTTCTTTGCTACAGTAGCTCTGTCCCTGATGTCAACAAACACGCTAGCTCGTATCAGAGTCACCTTCCTGGCCCACTGATATCGGGCCGCTGTGAGAAGCTTTTGCTAAAGGCAATGCACTCTGGCTGTAATGATCTTGTTGTTGAGCAAGCCCTGCCCTGGGCACATTGTGAACTCTGTCTGTGTGTGTGTGTGTGATCTCACCATAAGGATATACTCTGTGAGTTGTTTACATCTGTTGTGTGTCATTACTGTGCACACGTATGCACAGTGCAAATCTGTGTCTCTGTGTGTGCGTTCTTGAGAGGCGCCGGATGTGGGTTGCCTGAACGCTCATTGTAACTTCTGCTTTCCTCTCCCTGTCTTTTTATCCTCCCCCCTTATTGCCTCACCACGCCTGCCTGTTGTGTCATGCACTGCTATGCAGATGAAGCAAAGGTCGTGGTTCCATAATGGCATTACAAATATGTAAACATAAACATGATGTTTTGTTACAAATTTTTTTAGATATATGCGCCCCCTCCGATATCATTTAGTGGTCGTCAATGAAGGGATTTGACTGCTATAGTCAGACAACACCTAATCAATCCCTGAGTGAAAGTTTAGCTTGTGCAGTAGCAGAGAGTCAACGTGACTTTCTCTTAGACATACTGATCTTTTTTTTCCCCTCACAGAGCACAGCAGATGGTGAGGGAGTGTGTGTGTGTGTGTGTGTGTGTGTGTGTGTGTGTGTGTGTGTGTGTTTGTGGGGGGGGGTCCCTCTCTTCTCCCGAGGGAGGTAACGAGAGAGAGGGAAGGCAGGCAAGGCTCCCCGGTCCTGCATTGCAGTCACCAGCCTGTCAGTTCACTATCCATAAACAAATACTGTTTACTGTATCGTACAGTGGCAGGCAAACCGCCTGGTTCCACACTATGCCGGCTGTGTATCATCCAGCCGCCCTTGTTTTCTTTTGTCGCCTTGCAGACATCTTGGAGAACAGGGTGGCTAGCTCTCCTCCTTGATTGTCTCTGAATCACGGGGAGAACAACAAGTTGTCTGGCAACCACATGTAGACAGGATTCTTCTGACAAGTAGAGGCATGGCGGCCTCCACGCCAGGCCCAGTTTTGACGGACCTGACCAGCTAGTTGATCAAAGTCTTATGATTGGAAGATGCTTTGATTTAGAAGTGGCATATTTGAAATAGGATAGATATTGTTCACCTTGAGGTAGGACAGAGTAATTACAATGTTTGAATTTAATAGAAGAAGATGGTGGCGCATTAAATTGTGTGTGTGTGTGTGTGTGTGTGTGTGTGTGTGTGTGTGTGTGTGTGTGTGTGTGTGTGTGTCAAAAACAAAATGTGAAAAATAATGGATTATGTTACACAATGTGGCCACCAATGGGAACAAAGTAACAGAGCCCTCTTTACTTTGCCAGTGTAGATCCGGAGTCATACTGGCTAGCCATTAGGTAACTAGGCCTGCATTACAGCCCTCGTCTCCCCAAGTTTTTATCCTTCGCCCCTGTGTATACATTACAGGAGTGTGTAAGTTATCTGATGGTGTGGAGCGCTGTACTGCTCAGTAAATAATGGAGAGCTGGGGCCCTGCTCTTGCCTTCATGCGCTCCCTCTGACTTATGTAAGTCTGCGGAGCCATTTAACTCCTACGCTTGAATCTGGTGTGTCCAGATGGTTGGTTCACTCAGGCTCTCGCCACATGAGGGAGCTTGCGGGGGGGGGGGGGGGGCTCCGGTCCGGGTACGGGCTGCGGTGCGGGTGTGTGAATTCCGGCCCACCACGTTGGGCTGTGAAGCTTTTAGCTCAGCAATACCAACTTCAAAGAGTGTTGCCACAGAATGGGATAATGAATTCTAGCGATAACTACACTGCAGCAACCCTTCTTTAGCCCCCCTTTTTTGTTTTGCACAGAAACAGATGAGGACTCTGTTAAGTGTGTGTGTGTTGGCTTACGCATCTGTTTTCCATTGGCGCGGGCGCTAGCAAGCTAACTCGTACCACGGAGATGCAACACTTGGCTGTTGATGACGACCTCACTGATCTGTCATCAGGCCTCACCCACTGTACTTTCCGGCTACCCCTCTGTTGCAACGTTATCGGTCTTTACACCTTGTTGTCTTGTACAGCCAGAAAACAAGGCAAGTGGCAGACTTTCTGTTTTTTATTTTTTTGTGCCATCTGGCCTACTGTAGTATGTGTTTTCCCGTTTGTCATCTTTAAGTTCAGGATTTGACAAATCTCACTGTAGGGAAGCTGTGTTGTCTGTGAACTGTTTAATAAGGTGGACATTTGTAGTGTTTGGGGGATTAATCAACATCCATTCCATACTATTTTTAGTCTGGCATGGTTTCTGTGCCGCAGATTGCGAATGCATACTTAATCCATGAGAGAGTCACTCCTTCACCTCTGAAGCACTTCCGTGATGGAGATCGGACTTCCCCACTCTGCCCCTGTTTGTGTACTGTGGTTACTCTTTTGCATGCGTATTCGGGGCAGGTTTGCATAGATAACTAAATCCTGGCACTGTGGAGGACTGGCTGAGAGGCATCTTGGAGGGAGGGAGGGAAGGAAGGAATACTTTGAGAAGAAAGGTTTGTTTTCATTCCTTTTATAATTACAGTCAATTTATTTCTCTCCCCTAATAACAGCAAAGCACATGGCTTCCTAAACATTAAATAACAATGTGTAAGATGAGCTAAGATATCATACATACAACACTACATTTAGACATAACGTTTATTTCATAATTCTGTAATGATCAAGCCTAGGAATGTCCCCCTCCCCCAAATGAGAGCCACTGCATTAAAAGAGATGGTTAACTCAACTGATGAATGGGATCTTAGAGGCCAGTGTAATGCTAATGTTAAGGGGGGAGTGTCACGTTTACTGAGAAAGTATTAGGTAAGGCCCTGGTTTCAGTATGGACTGGAGGGACAAACCCCCCCCCCCCCATCCCGCTCAGATCCTGCTGTGTCCATCCTTGCTCAGCTGACTATGCACAGAGCTGGGATTACGTCCAGACAGGGTGTCAACACACACACACAACCAATATTTACACAGACATGGTATGTTGTGTCGGACGCATCCGTGCAACAGTGTGTTGGGTAGTACTCGTCCCTTATGAATTCAGTGTGTTGGGTAGTACTCGTCCCTTATGAATTGTGTGTTGGGTAGTACGCTTCCCTTATGAATTCAGTGTGTTGGGTAGTAGTTCTCGTCCCTTATGAATTCACAGTATGTTTTAAATGGAATCATGCTGGCAGGAGAAGGTCTGTAACAAATGAGTTGGCTAGCTGGACACTAATAAGTGGTTTGAAGCGAGAGTTTCGTGCAGGCTGATATGCAAAGGTGACGCAAATGGTACCGGCAGAGCTTGCAAAATCAGGATGGTTACAGCAGGCTGGTGATATGATGATGGAGTACAAAGTACAACCAATGTCAATTCATTTGTCTATCTGTTAGTGTGTCTTCTTGGGCTGGAGCAGGCACAGATTGGCTAACCGGGAGCACTGGGACGATTCCCGGTGGGCCGGTCTTTTTTTTTTTTTTAGGCAGTGAGGGCCGGTATTGTCATGGCACTGGGTTGAAATGAATGCTTTCCCGAGGCTGCCTGCACTGCACTCACAGCAACCCACTCAGTTTTTAATTTCATTTTATTTTACTGCACACCCACTCTTTATATTTATAATTAACTTCTGGTTCGCAGCCTGCAGGTTAATTATGACATAATTATCTTTTGACTTCCCCCAACAGCGGCACTTCTCAAAATAATTTTTGTAAACTTCTGTCAGTGATGTTGGAGAATGCAAGCAAAAACGAGATATACAATGGATAATAGAAAGGGCAAGGCGGTGCTGGTAAAGGCAAGAATAAAAATAGAAAGCTCTTGAAACTGAATGTAGGCTACTAATCTGAGCATCTTTTCCTTAAAACCAGCGAGAGTAGCCTACACCAAATGAAGATGATGGCCGGTACATAACATTAAGATAGTTATAAGCAGTGCAAGAGCGCCCATATAAAACAATGTTGTCTACAAACCACCGTTCATGTATGAAAACTTTTCTTGTAGCTCTTGCAGCCTGTAGTCCAGTTTAGAGCCAGGCCCAGCATGTGCAAGTTGGACTGCTCATTAAGTGAATATAGCCTAAGAATGGGATGCATGAATAGCCTGTTAATGCAGAGTATAGTAGAGTATAGTAGAGTATAGTAGAGTATAGTAGAGTATAGTGTAGGTTACACCTGCTCAATGGAAAAATGCCCAGAGATAATCAATGATACCAGATGATTAAGCACTACATTTATGAAACTGACTTGACTTCATCTGAAACTTTATAAAATGGGGAGATTTGAACTTCAAGCTAAACATCAAAACAGTTGCTCCAAGCTCCTCTGCAGCGGCGGCATCTCACACGTTGAAATGCATTGTGAATCAAACCGTAGTTCTATGGCTTTGTTGATACAAGCTGTGTTCGCCACACTGTTTATGCTACTTTTTACAGAGTCAGGATTGTTTAGACGTGTCAGATTCTTTTTATCTACATGCACAAAGAGAATTGTAAAATAGCTAAATGCAAGGAGATTATTTGGTGAATTTGACAAAGTGTATTAGCTTTCATTTAGCTTGCAATAGCTGACAATATATTTTAAGATACTGTATTAGTAATTGTGATCATGTGTTACTAGTGACCCATTATGTTTTTTTGTTTTTTTAATCAAAAGGCAGTAAATATACAAAGCCCACAATTGAAAAGGAATAGGATAAGTCATATGAAATAAGCCTGCATATTTTGCTATTTTAATAAAACATGCTTTCTATGTCACATATCCGTGGCTGTAGCCTACCTTCCAGATTGCGCTGCAAAATAAAATAAACAGTCATGATTTTTCAGTTTTCTCCGCCATGAGTTGACTTCAGCCAGAGTTTTTGTTTCTCTGTGCAAGATATGTAGCGCGACCTATGTATTGACGGCATGATTGACAGCGCACCTCCCTGTTTGTTTTGCTCACGTTTGACACACAAGTTTCCCTGGAATCGCTACTCTGAAATCTTTTGGGATAATCGCTATGTGTATGGTCCTGCAACTTGACTGAATCGACTAGTGTGTGGTTATGTAGGGGAAAAAATAATTTGGTCAAATCTGTTGTTATGTCTGTGATACTCAACGTTTTTAAAATCGGTTAAGATTTTAAAATCCTGTAGTGTGGGGCCAGCAGCTGTCACGGCCACTGTACCACATCCTGTTTCATAGCAACATGCAAGCAGACTGTTGTCATTGGCAACCATTTTGATTGGTGTTATAAATAAAAGTAATGTTGGGTCTGCTGGGTAAATCTACAATACATTATTTTAATATGCATGTTATTTAACTTAATTTTGTGCAATTTTATGTTCCATACATCAAAGAAGATCAAAGTATTCAAAAGTATCTTCTGCAGATTAATTGGGCCTTA
The DNA here is from genome assembly GCA_025399935.1 of Amblyopsis rosae. NCBI lineage: Eukaryota > Metazoa > Chordata > Actinopteri > Percopsiformes > Amblyopsidae > Amblyopsis > Amblyopsis rosae. The sequence goes on from JAODTR010006279.1 coordinate 10,495, forward strand.
AAAGTTCCCTTGCTACAACAATGTGAAACAAGGAGCATTAATACAAACAGCATCACCATCCCCTGTAATGTAAATAATCCAGGCATGGACGAGTATTGCACAACTGTAAATTAATAAGATGTATGTAAACTTGCTCAGACTGCAGATGAAAAATAACTTTAAGATAAATCTGGTCACAAGCATCTTTCCTCTCTTGTATTTCGTACATGGGAACCATGTACGAATGTATTTTACAAATAAATTGAGTAAGGAAAAAACATACATATCAAAATCGGTATTTAGAGAATCGATACAGTATCGCGCACCATAATATTAGTGATGCACCGATTGACCGGCCACCAATCGGAATCGGCCGGTTTTTGCTCAAAACCCGCGATCGGCAATCG
>JAODTR010006280.1:0-10879 GCA_025399935.1 Amblyopsis rosae
TCGGGATCCCCCAGTCAGAGCTTTCCAATGTGGCTCGGGAAAGGGAGGTTTGGGGTCCCCTGCTGGAGCTGCTGTCCCCGCGACCCGACTACGGATAAGCGGATGAAGATGGATGGATGGATGGATGGATAGATGGATGGATGGATGGATATAATATATATAGCAAGTATACAGTAAATGCTACATTACTACATTGGTTTAATCTGTTCGTAAGTGTTTCTAATGAAAATAGAGGAAAAACAAGATACATACAGTAATTGCACTTATATTAAAACACGTGCTTGTTTTTACAGGCGTGCAGGGTCCTTCCTCTGTCGGTCATTCTGGTGCTCTTGGCGCGTTATCCTGTTCCGCTCCAGCGTACAATGCTGCTGGTAGAATGAACCCACCTAGGATGGTGGAACCACAGGTCCAGATCACATCTAGTAACCTAAAGCTCACACCAAACACCAGCTCCACTGAGCCAGCCACCAAATCCCACCAGGGAATGAATGGTGAATTGGTGTCTGAGCTGCCCTTGTCCGGCGTGGCATGCTCCTTCACTGAAGCCATGCCAATGGCTCAACCCATAAGCTTCCCCTCCTATTTCTATCCTTCTATGTTCCCACACGCAATGGCCATGCATTCCAACCCCCACTTTGGGCCTTATGCTCCAATTGGCTTCCTTCCCGGTGTCCAGTACTTTCCACAAAGGTTAGGATATGTTTCTCTTTCTATACATTTAGTGCTGGTTGGGTTAGTTTTATTTTATACCCATGCTCTCTCCCATCCACTTGATTGAGTGATTTTCTGAAGATAAAAAAGTATGCTCTTTGTAACGAATCAAACATACTTTTGAAACTCAATTAAATGCATTGTATCACCATTGAGAAATAGTAAAAAGCAAGGAATTGGTTAATTCCTTTTGCAGGCTTTGTCAATTTCATCCATTAATAAGGTTTAAACTACTTGTCTGTGTGTTCTGTTCAGTTTTCCATACAGCTACTCAGGTGACAATCCCACAGCTGACATCATAAGAGTATATGAGATTCACCTGCAGAGGCATGAGGCTGCTCTGGCTGAGTACAATATGGATGTCAGACATCAACAACCAACTGTTGTGGGTGGTGGGAGCCAGCAGGAGCCTTCAAGGGGCCCTTCCACCACCTCAGCCTCTAGCTCAGGGCATCGGTCAGAAAATGAGCCTTTCTTTAGTACCAGTGAACGAGGGATGCAGTAACCTAAACCATAGGTGCAATACTGTAACAGGATAAGAGCACTGGATGATGTAGTTACAAATAACTACAAGGTTTTATGTTTGTTAAGATGATATACATTAATGTGTTAAAAATAAAATTGGTTGTGTTGCATAATAGAAAACAAGTTCATTGTTCAGTATTTTGCTATTTCAATATAAAATTGAACATTTTCATCACATATGTTAATACTAAATCTACTATATGTTTTTTTAATAATAAACAATATGTATGTTGATGAATGCAATATATTTTTATATATTTTAAAAAGTGTTAATATATTTTTTTTTTTCCGTCAGTCTCTTTGGTTTATTGACCTGACAATAAAAATGCTGTTGTGATGCTTAGTGGTTAATTTATTGTATTGGCAGTTTTCATTTCATAAGCTTGTACCGTAAATACCATTGGTGTGAGAACCCTGTTGGTTCCCTGACAAAGATGTTTCAAGCAATGAGACATTCCATCCAATGAGAAGTGCTTCTGTAAAGTGATTGACATAATGTTTGACGAATACTAGATTGAAAAAATGTCCTTGGGGCGTTCCCGGGAAGAACCCTTACATTTTCCTGTAATGGCGGACCAGGCAGACAGCGAAACTATCGGGTTCAACGATAACAGGTCAGATAGATCAGATTAGATCGTTAAAGTGAACAGCAAGGGAAAAAAACATTAAACAACTATACATGGTGTATGTAGCTATTGTTGAAACAAATTTGTCTTGTGCCAGTAACTTAATGCTTTGAATGTGGCCATGCTAGCATGTTAGCTTTTTAGTTAGCTTGCTAATGTTTGCAAGCTACCGTACTTGCCTACGATATCCGTTTGTGACACGCGGTAAACAGCTGGTTAGGCTACAAGCAACGAATACATTTGAGGGACCTGCGTGGTCCACACATTACATCGTGTTAGCACACATGCTTTGATTTGTCAACTAGGTGTACATGTAGAATATAGGTAGCAGTTAACTAGCTAGCAAACTAAAATACGGTCATTTCAGTTTTCAGCGCAGATTGAGGTGATAATTGGATGAATGGACTGGTCAGCTGTTGTTTTTGGAAGGCGTTTGATATAGGAGATGGTTGCATGGATTTGGGCCATAACTATATAAGATGATCAGTTATGAATACCGACTCTGGCATGATATTGTTTTGATCTACCAGAATGGCGCAGCAGCCGGTGCGGTTTCGAGGACCTGCACCGTCTCAGTCACCTGTGTTGCGTGGCCCACCCCCACTATTAAGGCCACCGCCCCCTCCTTTCGGAATGATGCGGGGACCCCCTCCAAGACCTCCTTTCGGACGACCACCCTTTGACCCCAATATGCCACCAATCCCACCACCAGGCAGCATGCCACCGCCTATTGGACCTCCACACCTACAGGTGAGTGCAGCTTGTTCTACATGGCATATATACTTAAATACTGACGTCTACAGTCATTATGTGAGGACATAACCCAATTTAAACATTCATATGCTGCATTTGTCAAGTGTGTCTTACATTTTTTGACCATGTTACAAAATTAACAAAACACAAATATGGTATTCAAAATGTCTGCCCTGTTCCATCCATACCAGTTACGTGAAAATATTATTATGCTATGTATGTATGTGAAGGTTCGAACACTACCTGAACTGCTTATTACTTATTTGTTTTACCTTCTCACATAATCATTCTGTGGACATCCTCTTGGATGTCTGCAACTGTGATTATTGTACTTTTACATATTGCATGTGAACCATTAAGTATGGAATGGATTAAATATTAAGATACTGTAAGTGTAGCTAATGTATAACAAAGCAGCTAAATTGCTTTGATTAAAATGAACGCGTAAAATAGTTAAACGATTGCTCCGGTGATTTGACCTGCCATCAGGCAGGGAGATGGTTTGTGCATTTGAGAGAGATTGTTGCAGCAATAAATATAAGGCAAAACCAAAGTGTGACTGGAGTAACACTGTTAACTGAAAACATGACATATGCTGCTAATATGCTTCATCTTGGTGTTGCTGCAGAGACCCCCCTTTCTTCCTCCCCCCATCGGGAACCTGCCCCCACCTCCAGGGATGCTGTTCCCACCGGGCATGCCTCCAGTTAATGTGCCTGCAAACCCTGCGCTGAACCCAACAGAGGAGATCTGGGTGGAGAACAAAACTCCTGAAGGAAAGGTGAGCTGTCAGTCCAGCTCTGGAGTAATCTTGATATTTAAGTTTGTATGATGGTGCTGCTACCCGGGCTAGACCTGTATTTCATTATGTCCGCGAAACGAGACTTTCTGTTTATTTGTGGATAATCTGATGGTTTTAGGTGACATCATTTTCCCCTGACGTGTATCACTAATCTTGTTGACTTGACTAGAGTGCTGTTCGCTAGCAGTTACTGGCAGGTGTCTGAGAATGCCACCTTTTGAAATTGTCTGTAGTGAACATATAAAGATTCAGTGAGGTTACTTTAAAGCGCCTTTTTAGGCCTGTGCAATATGACCAAACTTTCATATCCTGATATAGATTATTTTATATCCCAATAATGATACATATTACAATATAGCACATGTTCTGTAATTTAAATAAATATATAGTTTCTTGTCGTCCAATGACTCCCCCTCCATCCCCCAGGCTTGTGCTTATTTATATAGTTCTATGTTGTGCTCACATTGCGTATAGAGGGGCAGCCCTCTCTTAACCACAGTGGGCAGAGGAGATGAACTCAGAATAAACACAATACAGGGGTAGGGAATTTAATCAAACATTTTCATAGTCTTGGTAAGCTATGTCCTGGCTATGTCCTGAACGTAATGGTTTTGACAGGTAGCATAGCTAGTGCGTTTTGTTTACTTTGCGGCAGTAGCACCGATGCACCACGCAAAATACACCTTAATCGATCATAAAGGGCCCCGGCATACTTGCCGCATCTGCGAACCGTGCGTGTGATGGAAATGTCATCACACATACAGTCCGGGCACCTCTAAAATGTTCTGGCGCGGACATGTGCTCCTTGACTGCGCATGTTCGACAGGCTGAAGCCCACTATAGATGGCAATGGTTGCCCTGTTAAGCTCACAAATGATTAAATATTTCTTTCCAGCGAATATCTTAGTTACACCAATATTGTTAACAGGAAACCATGTGTGCACATAAAAATCGTAGTTCTAAATATCGCTAATTTCAAAGCACTTTTTTCTATACAGAAATAGCCGATGCATCCGAATGAAGTATGCGCAAGGCCACATGTTTGATAGTATGCAGCGGCCTTAAGAGTCAGTATGAATCTTCCTCGCCAATGTTTCTCTGATTATGAGCCGTGCTACTCTGTGCTCCCTGCTCCACTGCGGGCAGGGCTCACTCCACACATACGCACGCACGCACACACACACACACACACACACACACACACACACACACACAAGATAGACAGAGGTGGAGAGCTGACAAAACTGCACACGTTACTGGAAGTGCAAAAAAAGCTTTGCCAGTAAAAAGCCAACAAGAAAATGATTGCAGTAAAGAGTGTATTTTTCATTACAATGATATAAAAGATAAAGCATAATATAAGATGGTAGATTTGTATCTATCGTCATACGATATATATCATAATATGGCACAGCCCTAGCGCCTTGAGTAGTTGGAAAAGCGCTATATAAATGCTGTCCATTTACCAATAGCTTTTATATCAAGTTCTTGGTGGGGCCAAAAACATCTTGGCTCTACCATCTCTTACACATTCTGCTTACGGTACAATATCAGCAGTTTTATCGCTCTATATTTGTTGATGCCTTCAAGCCCCTCTCATCCCGCAGACATATTACTACAATGCCAGGACCAGAGAGTCATCGTGGAGTAAGCCAGAAGGGGTGAAGATCATCCAGCAGTCTGAGCTCAACCCCCTGCTCTCCGGGGCTGCCGGGACGAGTGTGAGCGCCGGGGCCACGGTGCCTGTCAGCTCAAGCAGCGTCAACACTACAGCCAGCTCTGCAGCAGCCACGGCCAGCCTGGCCCAGTCCCCAACCCCCGCTCATGCCCTGACCTCCAGCCCAGACTCCACCACCACTCCCTCCCCTTCTGTATCCATCGCAGGTCAGTCCCATATAGGCCGGTTGTTCTTAGCTTGGAAACCGGGTCCGCACGCTCTGAACCACGACAGTCTGACAATCTGAGTGCCACACACACAAAGAAAAACATGTATTAATTATATTTGTTGCTGCGCCCTTCCCTTTACCACAACAGCCTCTGTCGTAGCGGACATAAACTCTGTTGCCACGGTGACCTCGAGCGTTGCGGTGTCTCCCGTCACTGTGGTGACGGTCTCCACGGTGCCGTCGTCGGTGGCGGCAGTGCAGACCATGTCGCTGCTGTCGACGGCCATGCCCCACAGCGTGGCCCAGCCCAGCGGGGCCCTGCCCACCTTCCCGCCTGTCATGGTGCCACCATTCAGAGTCCCATTGCCTGGCATGCACATCCCCCTCCCAGGTACACCGCCCGTGATGTCACCCTCCCCCTCTGTGATCAGCCATGTCCACCACTTTTCCTTCAGCTAGCCATGTTTTGTTTTGTCCTCGACCGGCTACTACCTTCTGTCGTGTTCTCGGCGATCAAATGTCTGTTCCAGCATCGTAGCCGTAGTTGCCATCCTCCCCGTCCTGTTCATGCTTCTGTTTTGTTCTAATTTTGAAGATGTTTTTGTGTCTTTGTTTCATGTAGGCGATCTGGGGGAAGGGGGGAGTGTGGGTCTGTTTAGCTTAGGCATCACGCATGTGGTTGTATTAGGTTGTCAAGTGATTATGCATACTAATTATTTTTGCCTGATTTAGACCCACTATGTTTACACTTGCAATGCAAAACTAAATCCAAGCTATTCCTGTATCGTACAATTCCAGATTATCTATATAGAAATCACCAAAATGGCTTATAAATGCAGATGTGCCGTTGCGCCTAGCATTTAAACTCAATAGCAGACAATGCCGTTTTCTCCAGACTTTCCTGCAGTACCCTGCACACACATGTACAATGGCAGCTCGTGTTCAGTGTCCTGCTGTGTTCAACCACCTCCTTGCTTGTCCGTTGTTCTTGCAGGTGTAGCAATGATGCAGATAGTAGGCGCTCCCTATGTAAAGGCAGGCCCCAGCGCCAACGGTAAACACCCACACGCTCATCTCTGGGAGCTAGATGGCATGGCAGTGAATGGTGTTTACATTATTATTATTTTGTACATGGCTGGTGAATGCTGTGAATATTATGCATATCTTATACATGTTATCCTGACGCAGTGAAGACTGCAAGCCTTTTGTGTTCATTGTACCCATCAAAGTAAATAACACATTTTGGGCAGGGTTTCAGGCATGCACAGTACATAATTTATGCATAGGCTAGCATTGGTGTAGTTGAGCATTTTTGAGCAAGATGTTTAACATGTACTACTGTAATTGTGCTTACTTTTGACCTCAAAATAATTTTGGAAGTCTAAATGACCGTTTTGTGATTTCTTTGGCATTAAATGTCACAAGCCTGGATTCTTGCATAGCTTTATACACATTTCGCAGACAAATTTTACATTATATAAGGCAAACTATTTGTATGCTGTAGAGCCATTACTTATTAATATAATGAACTGTTTGACCATGTAGTAGGTTGTTTGTGTGTTGTTCTTGGTTAAACATGTTGATAAGTTGACAAGGGAGAGACACTGCTTGGTAACACTATGCACTGTCCATTTTAATGTTTTATTTGTTGGTTGGTTGTTGGTTATTGGTTGTTAGATGTTTGTTGACAAGTTTGGTTCCATGCATGTGTATATTGTATGTGGGTACCGTAGTAAGTGGCTGTTGGCGTGTATGTGTAGTCGTTTTGATGTCAACTTTTTCTCCCTTTACAATTTAACTGTGGCCGCACTAGTTAGGCCTGTGTGCTGGTAAACTCTTATCTTGTATACCCTGGGTGTTATTCCACTGTGTCTCTCAGCATAGGCTGTTTTTAAAGTATTGTCATCATAACAAATAGTGTATAGGGATTATTTAACCATTTAACAGGGAGATGTCTCATCATTCCTTGTTGTATCTCTCCCCTACCCTGACCAATGACAGGCATGCTTCCAGGAATGGCCCCTCCCCTAGTGCCCATGATGCACCCTCAGCTAGCACTCACGGCAGCCCCTTCCTCTCTGGCCGGATCGCTACACCTTCCCGAGTGGTCGGAGTATAAAACGGCGGACGGGAAAACGTACTACTATAACAACCGAACACTGGAGTCTACCTGGGAGAAGCCCCAGGCCGTGCTGGAGAGAGGTAGCGCACAGTTGACATACAATACAGCCGCACTGCTTGCATACTCAGGTTAGTTCAGGTCAGTGCTTCTTCTAACTGCATGTAATGTTTAAAAAATATGTTTTTCGTAGCTCACAGCCCTCCAAACATGAACCTCTACTAATACAATGAACTACAAACAAATTCTGACCACAAACTACTAACCGGGGCATACATCCATCGTGTACACAAATACAGTATTATGTGGGGAGCAGCGCGTTTACAAACCTACGTTCTGGGTACACAAAGCTCTCTTCTCTCCTCCTCCTTCCTTCCCCCAGAGAAAGAAGCAGAGAAGGCCAAGGAACGCATGGCCGAGGCTGAAGCAGAGGCGATGGAGATGGAGGAGGAGGAGAACAACAAGCTGGAACACGCTAAAGAGAAGGAGGTATGAACAGTGTGGCCACTGGAAGAAAGTTAAAGGCTCTTTAAAAAGCCGCCTCCCAGTGTGTTCTTACTGTGTTCACGTTTCGGGCCACAGGAACCTAAGGAGGAAGAGATGACCGAGGAAGAGAAAGCCGCTCAGAAAGCCAAGCCCGTAGCCACCAACCCAATTCCTGGCACTCCCTGGTATGTACACATTTGGGGATGAAACTGGTTACCGGCGGTAATATTCCCAACGGTTAGTATTACTATTCCACATTTAAATTCTCATTGTTGAAATTATGTTTAATTACCGCGCTTATAAACACACGATAAATACCAGCATCAGCCAGCGATACTAACGGTCTCCTAGGCTAACACTGCAGGCTATGTCATGAGCAAATGATGTCATTTATTTAGTGGCTTTCTATGTATCACTTGGTGAAATTATTGTGTACTGTGTGTGAATACTTTCAGAACATTTTCAGCACATGTGAACAATACCATCAGGGTGGGAAATTGGCACCCACCACCAGCCAAATGCGGGTACTTTTTCAGAGTGGCGGGTCATTTTGCCTTGCATACCCAGCCATAGCGGAGGGTGGAATGTAAAAGAAATGTAGGCTATTATAGTTGAGCCCGACAGACCCACAACTTTAAATATAGCGTGAGGTTGTTTCAGGCGCGACTGACTGCAGGCTAGACTGAATGAGACGGAATCAGCAAACAAGCCTTTGTTTTGCGCTGGGGAAAGGTAGGCACAATAAACAAAGTTGAAGATTAATTTAACTGATAGCATTATTTATATATATCTAGATATCATTAAAATATCGTTATCTGGAATTATTTTGGCCACGATAATAGTTTAGTGAAAATTTTGAGTGTAAAATGGAATAGAATGCAAAACTAAGATAGTTAATAATTAGGCCTACTTCATATTACCATAAAAAAGAAGAATGCCTATTAAAAATAGATTATGAAGTAATTTATACACCCTGCCTGTCAAAATGACTACCGAAACTACCGGTAGGAGCCAAATCTATGTTTTGTCTTTTTGGCATTTAGGCATGAATGGTGATTCAGGTCTAAATGCCTTAGCTTATAAACATGTATTGTAAGATGCAACTGTATTAATAAAAATGTATGTATTGACGCAATTCTAATTTGTGCACTTTTAATAGTAGAAAACATTGGCTGGTAAAAACATTTTTATTGGCAGTTTCAATTGGGCATCCACAGTGGCTGGTGGGCAAATAGGTGAATTTCCCACCCTGAATACCATGAGCACACTGATAATAAATGTTGCCACTACACACAGCCCACTATATTATTATCCAGTGCTGTCCGGATGATGTGTCTAAGCACATCCTCTTGTTTGTGTGTGTGTGTCAGGTGCGTGGTGTGGACGGGTGACGACCGCGTCTTCTTCTACAACCCCACCACACGCCTGTCCATGTGGGACCGTCCCGAGGAGCTCGTAGGCCGTGCCGACGTGGACAAGAACATTCAGGAGCCGCCTCATAAGAGAGGTCTGGAGGACCACAAGAAGGCTGGTAGGCACTCACAACGTTAACCCTGGTTACCCTCTGAAAATGGAGGTGCCTGTGTGCACACGCTCTGTGACTACTGCTGAGACTACTATAGGGACTTTGTTCTTCTGCGCGATGATCGTGGGGAGCAGCTCTATAGTACTATGAAACACTGGCACGCTGTTGATGGACAGCACTGTAGGTTGTTGCTGTGGAAGTTGACCAACAACTGACCATCTAGCCCAGGGGCGGCCAATCCTGGTCCTGGAGGGCCGGTGCCCTGCATGTTTTAGGTGTCTCCTTGCTCCAACACACCTGATTCACATGAATGGGTCCGTTAGCAGGCTTCCAACGACCTATTCATGTGAATCAGGTGTGTGTGGAGCATGGAGACCCCTAAAACATGCAGGGCACCGGCCCTCCAGGACCAGGATTGCCCACCCCTCTAGCCACAGTCTGTTTTGGAAAATGTGAATGGGGCGCATGCTTCCATTGGTTAAACAGTTCCAACTCGCCACACTGAGAATGTCATGTTCTGTTGAGTGCATGTCCACTGATGGTTTCACATGTACTATTAAGTCTATTGTACAGTTGTACTGCTACTGCAAATCTAAAATGGAACAGAAACATGTTATAGTTTAGCTTACCAACAAGTGTCGGTGTATTGTGCTGTTATGTCTGTGTTGACCTTTCATATTGTGTGTGTGTGTTCAGTCACCCACAAGGAGGAGATGGAGGTCTCTCTAGCTGCTCAGGACAATCAAGACGATGAGCCAATCAAAGCCAAGAAAAGGAAGTAAGTTACTTAGTGCTATCAACTACTATACTTTTTCTGTTCGCCTCCCTCTCCATACTCATCTTCTCTCTGACCTCGGGTACTTCAATCAATATAGGAAGGAGGAGCTGAAGGAGGCAGACTCTGAGAAGGAAGCAGCGATGGAGGCGGAGCTGAGAGCGGCCAGAGAAAGAGCTATTGTCCCCCTAGAAGCCCGGATGACCCAGTTCAAAGACATGCTGCTGGAGAGAGGGGTAATGCCCCCACACACACAGATAATTCATTACAATTCCCTAGGGCAGGGGCCGGCAAATAGCGGCCCGTGGGCAAAACATGGCCCGCCAGATTATCTTGATAATATGATGTTTAGCTTGATATACAAATAGCCTTTACAATCACACAGAGACTATACTGTACAGTGGCGACTCCTGGAGGATGCCAAGGTAATTGCCTGTGCTCCTAAATAATATGCCTATGCAGTATGACACACGTAGAGCTTGAGATATCATTCTTTATTTCTCAAATATTTCACCAACCATGCCGGGTTCGTTGTGTATGTATATATATATATACACACACATATACACACACACACACACACACACACACCTACCTAAAGGATTATTAGGAACACCAGTTCAATTTCTCATTAATGCAATTATCTAATCAACAATCACATGGCAGTT
>JAODTR010006281.1:0-10878 GCA_025399935.1 Amblyopsis rosae
CAGGGGGTGCAGCTTCCCGACTACCCGGAGCTCGTTGAGCTGCTCTGGGCCGTGTTTGGGCAAGGCGAGTCTCGTGGTGTTACAGGCGAGCTTGCCCACCGGACCACAGGTGCCCACAGGCTCGGGTTGGTTGGGGGCTGTGCCGGGGGCCCGCTGGAGCCGCCCCACGTTGGGAGCCCGTTCCATGCCGGGGGTCCACCGCAGCCGCCCCACGTCGGCAAGCAGTGCCACGCCGGGGGTCCGCCGGAGCCGCCCCGCGTTGGGAGCCTGTTCCACGCCGGGGGTCCGCCGGAGCCGCCCCGCATTAGGAAGTCGCCGCTCGACGAGGGCCCACCGGATCCCACCGCTGGGCCGCAGCCGCCCTCTCTATCCGCCGCTGGGCCTAAGCCGCCTCCAGAGCCCGCCACTGGGCCTCAGCCGCCTCCAGAGTCCGCCGCTGGGGCGCAGCCGCCTTGCACCGGCGAGCCGTGCCGCGTCAGGAAGTCGCCCCTCGCAGAGGGTCAGCCAGAGCCGCCCCTCGTCACAGAGTCGCCCCGCCGCTGGCTCTGGCCGCGTGCCCGAGCACCGGAGGGGTCCCGCCTCCACCGCTGGTGCTGGCCGCCTGCCCGAGCTCCATCGAAGCTCCGCCACTGGCTCTGGCCGCCTGCCCGGGCTCCCCCGAAGCTCCGCCACTGGCTCTGGCCGCCTGCCCGGGCCCCACCGAGGCTCCACAGGGGTCCCACCTCCGCATCGGGTCTGGAGGGTTCGCCAAGCCGTCAAAGTGACCCTGCCGATGGCACCGGTCGGTGTCCCAGGGAGGGGGGTCCTACACCGGCGAGAGGCGTCGCCAGGAGGCGCGCCTTGGGGGGGGTACTGTAACGCTTCCCTGGTCTCGCCGGTGTAGGACGGCCGGAGAGACTGCCCACATCCCCAGTGCCTCACGCCCTCAAGTGCGATCAGGCAGATTGCCGTCAGCCGTGTGGGCGTGAGGGCATAAAGACCGGTGACTCCGGGGAGGGGGTGTGGGTTATTGTTGATGTTATGTTGTTCCACGTCCTGTGCATGTTTTCTGTTCGATGTCTGGTTACGTGACAGTATCCGCCTTTTGTTTAAGTTTTGTTTTTGAGTTTGTATTTGCTGTTTGAGTTCTTTTCAGATGAATTAAAGGACGAGCCGTGGGGCTCGTTGCTTTTCCGGCATTTTCTGTTGCTTTTCGTTCATTTGCACTCGCCTCACCACCCCGGCATTACAAAGCCCTAGCTCTCCTGATGAAGCAGCCACCAAAAAAAGGATCTTGTGGGGGGTAAGGGGTCAAGGGGTCCAAACCCCCTCATTAAGAACCACTGAGACTGTAAGGATACCATATAGCCTCCAAACCTAGAGCATGATTCAGATAAGCTGTGACAAAAGCGTCCTAATTGAAAATAGATAGGTCATGTTGTAGCCAGGAGATTATGTGCAGTAGCTGGAGTTGTGTTTACCTGCGGCATCGTCCTATTACAGCTGCTATTACATTGATGTGATATGGGATGTGCAGTAATGTGATGTGATGTGATGTTATAGCCATATGGCCCTGCACAATAGGCCCTCTTTGGGAATTAACATACAACTCCAAAGCAGAACGCTATTAGTTTGGTCATATCAGAATCCAGGCCAACTGAACAACCAACTGAAATGATTATCGTTAGAAATACTTCACGTAGAATGGAACTGAGTGAAACTGAAATGGGATGGGCAATGAGAAGATGTTGATACTAGCACGATTCATGTGCGTGTTCTCTTCTTGTTTTGCGTAGTGATTTATTTACCTGAAATACAGTGTGCTCTGTAAAAACACTAGCACGATGTTTGACATTTATATGTATACAAAAAGCAAAAGCTGATTGATTTTAGTGTATACAATTCCATGTCCGCCGGCAAATGCCTCCCACACAGATAGTCATAACACATTCCCCATAATTATAACAAAAAAAAAAAAAAAAAATTTTTTTTAAGTGTTAAAACTGAAAATGAAATGATACTGTATGCTTTTCAGTGACCTGTTGAGATGTTCTTCCACCTAGCTAGCATAGCCACGGGAGGATATGGGATATGAGGTGTAATGCTCCACTTTTTAATGTGTTCCTGTTGTCTTGGCTCACAGTGGAATCAGCTAATGGACGTCATGGACATTACAGGGGCTCGAAGGCTCACCAGAACAACCTGTGAGTCAAGCACAGCCAAAAAGCAAACAGGATATTGACAATAACATAATAAAACTATTCCTAGTGGAGCTTTCCTCTGGGTGCACTGCAAAGACAGGTCTTATGACACACTGTCCACGGCTCATAGACAAGATAAACACAGCACTGGGTAGTTCTTATCGGTGTTGCAACAACAGCTCATTTATTAATGAGAGAAGAACATTCCCCCCCCCCCAAAAGAAAACTGGCAAATGTGAGAATTGTGTTGGAACAATGGGTCTGGAATGTTCCTTTCTAATGTTTAGGAGCACATAGAGAATAATTGCAGCGTTGCACCTTGCTGCACATGGTAGCAGAACATGTTGAATAGCAGAGAGTTCTGCCAAAACAAACATTGTGTCTGCTCATTGATATCTCATGCACCACATGAGGTTGAATTGGGACATAAATAATATATACAAAGCAACTGACATCTATCAGACTCCTTATTTAAACATTAAAAATGAATAGAATGGCATTTTGTGAAGACAATGCAAACATACAGTAGGTCATACAATTCATACCTCCCCATCACAGCAAGTCTTTTAGCAATGCTGCTATTCATATTCAGGGTACAGGGGACATACAGTATGCCACATTAAAGAAAACCACTAATATGGAAAGTCTGGAAATCCTAAGGAGACAAACCTTTGTAGTAAAATGCCTCTAGGGTTACCTATACACTAAATCACAGTGATTTGCTCCGAAGATAATCATGTATGCGTAGCCATAGAGGTGTGGGGAGAATACTAGAGCATTTGGATCAGTGCCAAATATGAAAAGGGCTCCGTCATGCAGTATATCGTCTGAAAGCAGGCCAACACGCCTTGGAAATATAAATAAGCCATCACAATTTGAGCTGCCTTGAATAATTTCTGTGGCACTGCATCAATCTAATTATCTTATTTCTGCCAGAACATTTTTTTTTCCCTGGACTGACTTTGTAATGGCAGAATGCATATATAAGCTAGCAAAATTTGATTTAAAATATACTGGTATCAGTTGACATTTAAGTTCTGGGGAAACTGCTCCAGCTATTGCTTTAGGAAAGTACCTGCTTTATTAGGCAATTATCACCTCGAGAAGCTGGCTGGAACATGGCGCTTGTTCAACTAATTATGGCAATTTACAGTGTTTACCTTCCAACACCACCAAACCCCAAATATATTTACCATGCAATCCAGGACCATTTTGAAAGCTTACTTGGGAGGTAGTCCTAGAAGGATATACAAAAATGTAATAACAATAAAAAATAAAATAAAAATAAAAAACATTTTCACTGGTTTAAACTTTTCCATGTGTACATCTCTATGAATAATAGCACTGTCAATATTGTGACACTTAACACATTGCATGTTAGAATAATGTACTAAATGTTCTTTATAATTCAAAACCATAAAAGTATTAGCCTAGCCACTGTATCCATTCCAGTTATAGCCTCTGGTCCCGAGTCTCTTGAAAATACCAGCCAAAGTACAGTGTAGTAGCACACCATTAAGAAGACAAATTGCATTAGTCTTTTCTAAGAGGGCCAGGCATAAGCAGTTAAACAGAAAACAAGCAAACTAGCTGCAGTAGGTGACAGCAGACATTCACACTGTTCCAGATGGAAAGCATTACCTTTCTGTTTAGTATGCCAGTGGGGGCACAAACTGTATGTAAAGTATAGGGGAGATGCGTCCCTTTGATTCATGGTCGAAGTGGCAGCAGGGCTTTTAATATCATTACAGATGTGCTGTATTTCAATTATGACATCAGAACATTGACCAGTGGTCAGCATATACGTAGTGCAGTTATATGTTTTGTGTCATACCATACTATACAGGCTGAGGAGCGAGCAATTGTTATTTGTGTAAAAGTATTTCTAGATGTTTGTGTATATATGGGTTTATGTATGTGTAAATGCATATATTTGTTTTATACATATGGTCTTATTTATTTATTTATTTATATATCTATAGCTTTACTCTATAACCAAATATATAATATGTGCTACTTTTTGATATGGTGTTAAATTATTATTATATTGTTTTATAGAAACACTAGTTGATTGCATTTGGTTTCGTTAGTCATGTTAACTGTTACAGTACATTGACTACATTTTATTTCTGCATGCAGGTGTTGTGTATGAATGTAATGTATGATGTGCATGTGATGCAGACAAATTTAGTATAATAAAATTGAGCAAAATAAAGTATACTTTACCTATATTTAAGTTTGAGTATTTTTAAATTAAATTAAATAACAAATGCATTATTGCATATCTATTGCTTGCAACAACTGCCAAACCTTTATTATACTGATGCTTTTACTGCTACCTCTTTCAATTGTTGTTTGTTTTAGATGATTCTCTCTTTAATCACCTCGTCGGAAGTTGAAATTAGATTGGATGCATTTTCTATTACACATTTGTGTATAATAGAATTTATTCTATTGCTACCATCATGACTATCCATGTCCAAGCCATGACTCCAAAGTACTTCACAGATGAACAGGCTGTTTTGGATCATATCCCAGCTTACTCCACACCTTGGGCTTTACTTCACTTCAATAGATGTTATTATTGGACTCAATTCTGTCCTTTTTGCAAATTGTAAGTAGGGATGGCACCATCCAGTTTTTTCAGTACCGATACAGATACCGGCATGGGTATCAGCCGATACCGAGTGCTGATCCGATTCCAGTGTTAAATTAAGTTTTAAGTTAAGTTACAAAGTAAATGACAGCGAATCTCTAATTTAGGATTTAGATGCATTTTAGAAACCTGCTGCTGATAGTGTGGCTTGGGTAAGTTAGACATGGCTGATGCTTGACAGTACGCGTGCATATTAATTGAACTGGATTAGCCCCATGGACTAGTTACATCTGTCTAATTGTCATCGATACCGATCCAGCTGTTTTAGTCAGTATTGCACCGATTTCTGATCTCAGTATCATCCCTAATTGTAAGAGATGCAAACCACTCATCGCAATAGCTTTCTGATTCATGCGATGAGTGGTTTGCATTTGCATAGCTTCGACGTTGCTTGCTTGTTACCCAAAGACAGCTCTCTAGGTTTCATAATAGTTTGTCCTTTCTAAATGTGGCTTGGACATTCAGAACTATTTATTGTTTAACAAATGCGGGCACACCGGGGCAAGGAAGACCTGTCTTTAATACTGTATGTACCTTTGCTTACCTAAAAATATGGGTGGTCTGGTACGAAATGTTCTTTAACACATCTGTATGAAAATACTAGGAAATAACAGCTGCAATTTGGATCTGTATTGTCTTCAGTGTATAGCAAAAGCAAAGAAATTAGCCTTGCTGTTCCAATACTTATGGATTTCAATGTATAGTATACTAAACTAGTACACTAAATGCAATACATATGAAAGGGTCTAGAATCATGTCCGTAAACATGGTATGTTCTATGTTTTCTATGTTCATACCTTATATATTACACGATAAGGTGGTCTCACTTGCAGGATTATGTCTGGAGCACGGTATCTGGACTAATCCATTGAACTTCTGACAAAAGGCTTTGATTCAACGGGAGCCTGCCATGTCTCAGTCTGCCAGTTAGTCTGGAGCCTCTCTGCATCTGCTACACACACGGAGCAACGCAACGCCTCACAGCCCCTTTCTGCCCATAATAAAGCCGTAAAAATGGCTTTTCCAACACTCAGTTTGGGTAATTATACAGTATATATATATATATATATAGATTTTTTTTTCTTTTCTTTTTTTTACTATCGGCTGGTATGGGTAATTATACAAAATAAAAAAAGGTATCCACAATTTTGTCCAGCTGCTTTATTAACAGCATGTGAGTGTCTATGTGTTTGGGAGTCCGGGGCGTGCGTGCAGATTCCCTCAAAACACCCTCTACTGACTCCATAGCATGGGAAACCAGGAGGCATGCCCGTCTATAGAACAAAAGGACATATACTCATGTAACCCATAACTATTTGGCTCCATTGTATGAAACGTCAGAAAATAGCCTCATGTCTAATTGTGTTACCAGATATTCTTTAGGTTTATCCATTTCAAATTGAACACAAAGTGCCCTGAGAGGATAGCAAAGTGATACGGGCAGATCACTGATTAGACACACAGCTCGACTGTTTTGTTTTGTACGCTAAAATGCCTCCATGAAGACAGATCAGCGCTGCCAAGGCCGTCTCCCAGTGACAATATTGTTCAGGCGATTCTAACACCACCTAATCGTCTGCCTGACAAAAGAGGCAGGTGAGGAGAAATGCATTGTGGCCACTGATGGCGTAAAGTGATCTCGATTGCTCGGTGATGGATGTGTGGAGGACACTTACGGGCGCCGTCACTTGAGACGGCGGCTCACATTCTTTCCCTCGCCTCAGTGTGGAGTCCACCCCGGGCAATGGACCTGCTCCAGACGACACAGGGGGACAGGCAGACAAACAGACAGACAGACGGACAGACAGACAGACGGAGATAAAGCAGAGAATAGGAAACATGAGACTGTACAGAATATGGGACCATTAACAACCAGTTTGAGATTTATTTGCATTAAAATAGACTCGTCTTTAACGCCGTCTGTGATGAAGATGCAGTAGGCTCTTTTGCACCAGAGTCATGAAAGGAGAGAGTTGCGTCAACAGAACTTTACATTTTCAACGGTTCATGGAGAGGCAAACCAGTCCCAGGAAGTGCTTGGTGGGCAATTTGAATAGATATATACATATATACAACTACATTTTTTGTCATTAGTAGTTAATAAATGCACCGATTTACATTTACATATAATTGATATGGTAATTTGAGTAGCTAACTTCCGGAAACTGTTTTGAGGATCCACGATCCGCAATTGCTGTGAAAAAAATGGTCCATTGGAGTGACCAGAGATGACAGGACTCTCTCTTTACATGGCTCTCTTTGTACTAGTTGTAACTATTGCATACTGAACATCTATTGCACACTGCATATTTGAAAGCTGTTATATTAATTGTACAGTAGTTTCAGAGATCACTGGAGGTGTAGCTTTGCCAGCAGTGGCCAGGCAGGCAGCCGTTTCCACGGGCCAGTATAATGCATTTACAGCCTGTGTAAACGATGGGTAGCTACAATAGCTGGAAATAGTTGCTGAAACAGCAACTGCAAGTATAACATCAATATGAAATACTTTTATATTTGACCTAAAGTGTTGACATGCAGCTAAACTACTCACGATCACGACTATGCATATGGACAGCAGTGCAGGCTTCTGCAAGCCCTCTCGTTGTCATTAGACATGACTCTGAATGGTAGGGATCCCCTTGTTGCCTCTGATTAGGTCAAAATGAAATGCTGCCTGTGCACAGCTTCACACAATGCAAACAATACTTCACATTTCACTTCACTCACAGGAGATGTCAGGGACGGCTTGTTCTGGAAAAAGAGGCCTGCGCTCCTCTTCAGCTCTGCTATCTGACAGACTGTCCCCCTGCAATCTGTAGATAACAAATAACATGAACTGAAGTTAACAACAGTACAGTGTTGTTTTGCTTTAACAATCTCAGAAATCATTTTTTTCTCCTTTGCAGCAATGGATATTTGGACTGTGGGCTAGATCGTAAACAGACAGCGAGTCCCTATCAGCTGGAGGTGATGAGAGAAACAGGAAGTGTTCAGTGAGTTTGTAATCCCTGCTCCAACCAATACGGGCATAGACATCTGGGATCATACCAAGAATGGAGGAAGATAAGGAACAGTTTATGGGCAGGGATCCTATCTTTTCATTGTAGCTTCTCAACCCTTCCTGAATCCAAAAGAAGTGGTAATGTTAATGAGATACATTCATATGGAATCAATGTACTGTGTTCAAAAACGCGTACTTATGATCTTTGTGTGGCTACAGTGATATGTGCATTGTTGATTTAGGTGGCAATTAAACTCTGCTAACTATAAAAATCAAGTATTATATACAGTATTGGCTCGCCAATACAGTTTTCCCTCCAACCATAACATACTTGTGTTTCCAGTTCTGTTAGTCTTTACAATGCTATCAGTTTTCTGTGAGTATGAATGATTTAGCTGTCTCCTTAATACACCAAAAATAAAATATAAAAAAACACGTATTATCCTATGAAGTTGGAACGTACAGTATATTGTGTATACCTAGCAGTCTGTCCTGCAGTCCACAGAGATTACAGGTTGTAAAAACATGTAGCATCTACCTATCTAACATAAGATATACAAAATCTACTGTACACACATGTTGATTCCTTCCATGTCATCAGTAATATCGTTAGTCCAAAAAAAAGAAAAGAACGCAGTCCATATGCTATTATGTTCTGGTTTAATTCCCTACAGCCACGAACATCCGTCAGTTTTTAATCAATATTCCTTATTTCGTCTGTCTCTCTGAAACCTCAAAAATACCAAGAGAAAGCTATCACTAGAGGATCTTATATTCTTAATCAGAGCAGCTCGTTGCCTCCAGGCCAGACTGCCATTCATCCCTGATACGAAAACAATACACATAATAAGAGCTACAAGTCGCATAGAGGTTCATCTCTCTACAGTATTTCCTAGGGCCGTGCCATCTACATATACTCCTCCAGATGGATCTGGCTCTGGGATGGGTTTGCATACAGGAGGCTTATGGTAGGAGTGAAGTCCAGTAACCATTGCTGCCATCGGTGTATGAACGGTGCTGGCATGACCACAACTGTAGACCTATAAACGGGAACATGCCCACAACACACTGGCCAAAATATACTTCACTTACACGTCAACCGAACAGCAGAGATGCCAGAGGAAGCAAGATGTTCCCTGGCTTGTCACTGCCAGTTATGGACCAAAAAGGCATTGTCTTGTGAACAGCGTGGGGGGATAGGGGCCTATAGGATAGTATGTCACGGCACCTCTGAGATCCATGCTGGCACTGAAAGCCCATTAATCTACAATGATCAATGTGATCTTGATCACTCCTGAGCCTACGTCATGGTACACCACACACTGGATTCAGTAACATTCAGGAGCACTGTACTGTAGATTAATAAACACCTTCAGTGAAGTACTAACAGAGTTGTCGCCTTCACGCTGTAGGTGTGAAAATGAGGCGAGTGTTTCAGCTCAGTGTCAAAATGGGGTTTACTAGGAGCGCAAGTTCTACACACCCCTGGTAAAACAGTGAATTGTATTCTATAATACATATATAAGCTATAATGTATTTATTGTACTGATGTGCAAAATACTTCACGATAAAATGTTTGTAGCAGAAATTGAAATCGCGATTAAAATGTGATTAATTGCACAGCCCTATATGTATATGTTTACACAGTAGAGTATGTACAGTATGCATGTACAGTATGTATTATATGCCATGTCTTTTATGTGGACCATAAGTCTGTCTTGATGCATTAAGATATGATAAACCATCAACAATAAGAGCTGTCACAGTGGTTTTAAATAGAGTGCAATGGGATTGTGCAGGTCCACAATATTGTGTCCGCTCGGACCTGTGCACGCGGTATGCGCATGTGCGACACTGAACATGCACGGTATCAAAATACAGCGGTAATGCGCATGCATTGAGCTCCTGAGCTAAGACCCATCTGCAAGAGGAGAAAGTGAAGTGTACTTTGAAGAGGCCGAGCTCTTGCGTTTGGTGGTTGGTTGACCTTGAGGCTTACAAAGTCACAGATGTTGCACAAGGTCACATCTGTACAGAATCCCCGTCGACGCACATGGGGTGCACAGCTGGAGGGACCGTTCACATCTCACACACCCAGGTGTAAGGATTTCATACCATATAGGTGCTACTGGGCATCCCATGGAGATAGACGACTTTGTCAGCGATGACCTCTACTTTTTAACCTGACCCCTGCCTTTACTGCATCTGCTCACAGCAGCAGTCTTACAGGCCTTAAGACTATGAGATGTAGTGTGTGTGTGCATGTGTGTGTGTGGGGGGGTGAAAGCAATGTAATTCAAATGTTATCAATTCAAAACAATACTACTGTATTCATGGAGTTGCTTTTTCTAAACACATTTGAATTATTCAGAAAAAGTGGGGTTCACTCTAAATTCTTGCAAAGTAATCTTTTTTTCAGCAACAAAAATGTGTGTGTGTGTGTGTGTGTGTGTGTGTGTGTGTGTGTGCGTACATTTCTGAATTCAGATTTAACATGTGATGCTAGGGGTCCGTAGCCACAGCATAGCACAGTCCATGTGTCCAGCACTTATCCAGCTTTAGCGATCTGTTTATGGCCTTTACGCTCACCAAACATTAGCATGAACGACCGGGGCTCCTGTGCCAGTAAAACTTGGGAAGGATTTGGTGGTCAGGTTAAAACGGACACGGGAAAGGAATTTGGAGGGAATCGGAGCTGCATGGGGAAAGTGAGAAGGAGAACAGATGTCTGACATTTCAATCATGGGGCACTCAGCCTGCGATGCCAAAACCCCCTCCACATGTACAGATGCGCCTCTACCCTGCCGTTTATCCCCCGGGGGGGCCCCACGGCGATAAGCCTGTAGATGTAAACTATCCGTAGGAGAACGCCTGGCCAAACCTACTGACACCGCTCATCCTCCTCAGATGAACAGAGAACAAACCTGATAAGCGTTATGAATGGGCGACAGATAAGAAACAAACAAATTCCAAGTGACCCTGTGTATCTGCCGCTGCCATCGGGGCATGGGGGTCGGGTGGGTGTCCTGCCTGTGCCTCAG
>JAODTR010006283.1:0-10876 GCA_025399935.1 Amblyopsis rosae
TCCAGACAACACAGCTCTCAGGATCATAGGGACACACAAACTTCTCCACCACGATAAGGTGATGGTTCCCGGAGAGGTCATGTGATGACAGGCAAGATAAATGTTTTTCGCCAAATCAATCAGGCCCTGCCATGATTGGTTCCTGATCGGTCATAATAACTTTTTCAGTATGGATATTGTACTGTAGCTTTGCATCTGTACCTTCAGCTAGCCTGCGCTGCCCGACTGTGCTCTCAGCTCAATTTATTTCGCTGAGTGAATGGTCAGGTTACACCAGGCCAGGCTAACCTCCAGCAGCTTTATATCTTAAAATCAAAGCCCGTAGTGACATACTACTCTGATGAAATATATACCTACATTTGGAAAGAGATCACATCCAAGCAGAAAATTATTTGGTACTATTAATAAAACATTAGGTGGATGAACTTTGACCTGACTGTGATATATTTTCTGACAGTGGTATCTGGCACTGTAACCTCAAGAAACAGCATTTGAATACCTTGTGCTTTATTTGAAATACTGAAAAAATATAACATCCCTCATCCAATCTGCATAAGGAACCTGGGCTGAAATTTCCATTCCAGGCATGCTAAATGTAAACAACTGTATATTTTAAAACAGTGAATTCTGAGGGGAGTTGGTAAGGAAAAAAGAACACAATGTCATAGTTTCTCTTTCATATATATTCTGATGTTCAGGCAAGTTTTCTTGACAGCAGCAGAGGTAACTAACTTACCTCCTACTGAGAACAAAAATGCACGAAGACAACATAACAGGCTTAATATCTTTTGTTTTTCTACTGTACACTTCTGTAGTAAAAGCATGACACCGAAGATAAGCAAGACATTTCTCTGCTTTTTTTATATTGAGTAGCCTACACCTAAAGGCGACTGTCTACCTTTCGCTTGGCTTGGGATATATATAATAGGGACAGTATAGGTCTGACAAAAAATGTAATTGAGTATGCTACAATTTACTCAATCACCAATTTTGGCACAAAACCTTCAGACATCTGGTGAAGATGAAAAGGAAGTTTACCTTTCAGCTCAACAACGACCCAAAGTACACCAAATCCACAAAAGCATGGCTTCACCAGAAAAAGATGAACATTTTGGAATGGCCCAGCCAGCGCCCAGACCTGAATCCAATTGAACATCTGTGGGGTGATCTGAAGAGGGTCCTTGCAATCTGACAGATTTGGCACACTTTTGTAAAGAAGAGTGGGCAAATATTGCCATGTCAAGATTTGCCATATGCTAATAGACCCCTACCAAACAAGTGCTGTAAGAAAATCAAAAAAGTATTAGTGTGTTTGGTGTGCACACCAGGTTATTGTAAGGTTTTTATTTTTCATTTTTCCCCCTTACATTATAGGCCACATTAAAGGTGGAAAAAGTTCTGTCATGATTTATCTTTGTCTCATTCTTTTACATCACAAAAACCTGTCATTTTAACAGGGGTGTGTAGACTTTTTATATCCACTGTATATAGGTGCAGGGGCTCATTAACAAAAAAGATCACTCCTTAACATGTAGATAACTGTCCAATAAAAACTAGGCTGACACATCAAGACAATAAAATAGTAAATATCTCAATGGCACGTTAGCAAATAAACTTTTATTATGCCTGCACAATCTTACCAAATAAACGGTAATACAAACAAACATTGAAGATTTAATTTGTCATCCATTGCGATACATTAAAAAAGTTCACTATAAAATGTCACTCTATAATATTGTATCATATGTTTTCCAGACATTCACACACACATGATTGCATCACTACACATTTCTCCTTGATTAAAAAAAACTTCAACTCATCGTGTGGCATTCAGTCAGATCACAAGATGGCATACTACAGACTAACTTATATGACACTTCTTTCAGAACAATAAGACAATTTTCTGTCAAAGAAAATGAAAAGGAGGGTCTGAATAAATAGAAATTAACAGTAATACTTTAGGCGGTAAAAGTGTACTCTCACGTTAGCATGGCATAATCCTATCAGAGATTAGTACTACAAGAATACATAAATCTCCTTGTTATACCAACATGCTGAGAAGTTATAAAAAAAAAGTGAATATTTTGACTGAAGAATACGTATTGAAATATTGCATAACACCAGGAAGGCCAAAGCTCTTGGTAATTAGCGAGCAGCGATTTAAAATATCCGATTTTATTTTGAATATATAATACAAATGTATTCCGTGGCCTTCAGTGCTATTATGACAGTTCCCCAGCTGCTGAAGAAGCCAGCTGTTGTACTGTTAGCAGAAGAGGTTTAATGGAGCCTTTTCACAGATGTGTCGCAGGGTAAATACACTAGCACGCCATTACACCAGGATAGATAGACCATGACTAATGGAACAACCAACACAAACACTGCTAGTGCCTAAATGAAAAGAATTACTGTTATGAGATACACCTGTGTTGTCCCTACAACGACACCCCTGTGTAAAACGTCTCCATGAACGACTTGTGCAGCAACGTTCGTCACATCTGTCCACCTGGGGGCGATGAAGGGGGGGCGGGGGTGAAAACGTCTTTGCATCTGTTGTGCTTGGTGTGAGGGCGCGCAAAGGGGGGTCTGCGTCGCAGGAGGGCACCTGCGCTCTAAGGCACCGTGACGTGGAAGGGGCTGCCCGGGACGTGTTCGTCCCCCCACTTGACGATGAGGATGTAGCTGCCCTGCTCCTTGACGGTGTACGTGACTGTGTACATCCTGTTGCCCATGTGCTTGACGTACACCTCTTCACAGGGGGTCTTCGGGCCGTGTACACCCACCATTAACATATTGGTGCCTGGAGGAGGACCAAGAGGAAGAAGACAGACAGACAGACAGACAGACAGGTAGACAGACAGACAAATGGACAGACAGACAGACAGAAGAAGAATAAGACGACACACAGTGGTCAGTTTGTGTTCCAGTTCTTAAAGTATATGACTGTGTGTGTATGTATGTATGTATGTGTATGTGTGCGTGTGTGTGTGCGTGTGTGTGTGTTCACGTGCGCTGACGCTCACCCGCTTTGCTGCAGTCAACTGTGAAGGCGTTCTTCTGTCCCACAAAGGCCATCGACAGGCCGGCGCCCCGGGAGACCGCTTTACTGGCATCCGACAAGAACTTGGGCATGGACCCAAAAGCCCCTCCCCCTGCCGCCACCGCCGGTGCTGCCGTCTTGGTGACCGTTTCCACGAGAACAGAGGACGTCTCGTGGAGGCTGTGGCCGCCCGACAGCCTCAGTCCTGTGTGTTGCGGATGGTAAAGTTGATCTTCCCTTTCGACACACTAATGCTATGTGTGTGTGTGTGTGTGTGTGTGTGTGTGTGTGTGTGTGTGTGCGTGTGCGTGTGTGTGTGTGTCTGTGAGAGGCTGGAAGAGAGCGATAAGCAGACCCTAAGATTACGAGAGGCGTCCTTTATCCCCCGCCGCCACCCACCTGAGACTTTAGCCTTGAAGGGGCTTCCCACAATGTGCTGGAGTCCTCCGTATTTGACGGAGATGAGGTAGCTGCCCGGCGCCATGGGGGTGTAGGTGACCTTGTAGCCGTCGGCGCACTCCTGACAGTCCATCTTCACCTTGGACGGCCCGTCGATGGTGACGGAGAGGGCTCCCGAGCCGGCGTTGCACGTGTTCACCACGAACTCAGACGGAACGCCTGGCGGAGGGCACACCAGAGGACGAGAGAGATACAGGGAGGAATCCATCAATTAGCTGCCCGTTAGCTGCGAACACCGTGACTTTGGCTAATGATTCCACTTGAAGCTAATTGGAACGGTTGCCTGTCAGTCATTTTGACATCTCCGCCCTTCCCCCTCCCAGCTAATCACGGAGGATGTCAGCTGTTACTTCCACTGGCACCGATATTTGTCAGTGTTTTCTGCTGACACCAATATTTCTGTAATAAATTAACCTTTTCAGAAGTGGTTTCTGTTCAATTTAAATTGGTTACATAGGGTTGGTACCTTAAATTTGTTAGAAAATTACAGATTTATTCTACTCCACCAGCGACATGGTATGACATTTTATTTCAGCATTTACAGCAACAAAAGACTTCCCTAAACTACCCTAAACTATTCTCATTTTATACAGTGTATGGGGATGTTTTGTGTGAATCCAGCTGTATGCAATGCTAATGCATCTTTGAGAGAAGACAAGTGGGGTGGACACTGGACACATATCTCACCTGTGGAGCCTCCTTCAAGGCCTGGTCCAAAAGCAGACACCATGCCCGGGTCTCCCGCTTGTCCTGGCTCTCCCACCCGGATGTTGAAGGGACTCCCGGGAACATGGCTGCCGTTAAAGCGCACGTCGATGGAATGGACGCCGTTTTCCCGCGGGATGAACCTGATTGCATGCTGGTCTGGAGAGACCATGAGAGAAATGGCAAATCAGAAACTGTTATTTATCAGAAAATAAATATTGCATGATCTCTGGTCTGGCCCTGTACACACACTATGCTTGATTATGGTGCATTCAATTGTCCTCGTAAACTGGTAAGTGTACAGGTGATTATAGCAGGATCTTGTGTTCCATTAACCTGCCATGCCAGAGGAATTTTTGTCCATTTGGGGAGCCGTAAATTGAAACGGTTTGTGAATGGCAGGTACTTTAAACAAAATACTTGGCAGTTGATTGGATGAACCATCTGGTTGTTTTCGCTGTCGGCACACCTAAACCACGCCCATATAAACGTATAAACACGACGATGATTGAAATGATTGAATGATTGAAAGTTCAGTTGCTACTCGGACACATTCAAAATTATTCCTAGGCTTTCCAAACTGAAGCTCATGAGACCAGAAGTTTAATTCCGCTAGTGTTCCTTGTTCCTCTGACAACTTTTAACACTTGGCAAACATGATAAACTCAGAATCTTCTGACTTTATGACCTGATGGGGACCTTCCAATCTTGCCCCTTGGTTGCAAAACTGCTCTACAGCCAATGTCTGCATCATACTTGTAATGTTGCACGAAGTTACATCATACACCCCAAGAAGCTAGTATAATCAAATACACTCAAAACACAAACAACAGACATTTCCGGTAGCTTTACAGCCTGTGTTACAGTTCAGCCTGTGAATGTGTCGGCAACATGGGCCTCACCGCTGTCCAGCTCGGTGATGGAGCACTCTTCTACGGCTCCTGACGGTGTGTGAACCTTTGCCTCTATCAGTCCCCTGGCGCCATTGAACTGAACAGCAAATGAGGCCTCCTGCCCAACCTTCACACCCATCTCCTGGTGAAGGCAAGGGGGTCAAACGGAAGAGAAAGGAGATGGCGAGAAGCCAAACTGTTAGTCACCGGTGGGCTGCAGTTAAAAGTGATTGGTGTAAAATAGAACTCTCATTCGAATATAGTGTAATACTACGGCAAAAACAGCGAACGTGTCTCTGAATAACACGAAGACACAGGGTTAAATCACACAGATCTGCTCACATATTCGTTTCAACGCCAGCCAACCGCATCAGCTAATAATAAATATCCTCGCAGCAAATCAAGATGGCATCGCCAATATAAATGGCAGCGCATCAGTGGATTTAATACAGAGAGTTTATAGTTCATCCTATATACGGCCACTGAAATAGTTTCTTAGATTTGTACTACTGATACATTTTTATATTTTACATACATGTAATTCATGCATTTTTATATTGGTATTTATATAATTTTCTATATGTTATATTTTGTACATTTACAGTACGCTATTACATTTGATTAAATAATGTACTGTACAATGCAGAGTTTCACCTCTCTGAAGAGTCCTGCCAGATTGACAGTGTGCATGCGTACAGTACATGCATGTGTGACCTGTGTATGTGATGTGTGTGTGTGTGTTCGTGCGTTCTCACCTGCAGGCTAGTTATGGTGAGACGCCGGGCGTCATCAGAGAGAGTGGCGATAGGAACGATGAAGGGAGAGTCCGGGATGTGTTCGTCATTGAACTTAATGGAAACCTCATAGTCACCTGTGAGATTGAAGTGGTTACAAACTAAACCATTAGTTATATATAGTAGACTATAAGAGATACAGTACAACACCAGTCTATATAAGAGCTGACTACACTACAGTACAACACCAGTCTACAGTATATAAGAGCTGACTACACTACAGTACAACAGATGTTTGTTACCTGGCTCTTGGTAAGGTGTTTACCTCTACAACAGAGGTTTGTTACCTACAGTAGCTCTTGGTAAGGTGTTTGCCTCTACAACAGAGGTTTGTTACCTGGCTCTTGGTAAGGTGTTTACCTCTACAACAGAACTTTGTTAAAAGGCTCTTAGTAATGTGTTTACCTCTACAACAGAGGTTTGTTACCTGGCTCTTGGTAAGGTGTTTACCTCTACAACAGCGGTTTCTTACGTAGCTCTTGGTAAGGTGTTTACCTCTACAACAGAGGTTTGTTACCTGGCTCTTACTAAGGTGTTTACATCTACAACAGAGGTGCATTACCTGGCTCTTGCACCACATACGCCACTCCACAGGATCCATCCTTCCTGTCTTCAAAGGTGATCTCGGCCTTGCTGGGTCCCTCTACAGCGATGGACAGACCTCCTGCACCCGCCTCTCTGGTCCAGATACTGAACTCGGCTACAAAGCAGAGCAGTGGATTATCACATCGCCCTCTACTGGTGCACCCAAGTTATTACACATTTATGGACTGAATTAATTAAAGGTATAGTCATGTCATGTTAAAATTAAACTTTCTTATGGGATTTCCTTGTTCGGGCAGCGAAAAGTATTTTATAAATAGCCTACTATTTCAGCACATATTGTTTCCCATGATACATGTTGTTTTAACTAAGAGATTCGCTGGAATTTCGCACTCTATTCGTGTCCTACTTTGGAAGCCTAAACAAGACATTGCTCTTTGTATATTGTGGCTTTGCATGCGCAGGCCACACGCACAGGTCCGTGTGGCTGAGAGACCAGCGCAGAAGCATGATATGCTCCCGGCGGCGTAAGCTACGCCGTATCCTAAGCATACCAAGCATTCTAGCGAGGCCGAAATGAAATGTGCTGGACTGCAACCCACCTGGTATCCCGGCCACACCTTTCTCCAGGCCAGTGCCCCCCCCTCGGACCTTGTGCGCCCCTCCCTCCCCCAGGGGCCCCACGGTGAACTGGAAGGGGCTCCCGGGGACGTGTTGGCCCCGGTATTTGACATTGACGATGTGGGCGCCCATCTCCCGGGGGATGAAGCGGACACTGTAGGCGCTCTCCTCTCCTTTGATGATCTCGGCATCCTCCGTCTTCCCTCCAGGGCTGGTCACCTGGGCCGACATCTCCCCTGTGCCTGCCTCACCTGGGTGTGGGGGAGGGGGGGAGGGAGAGAACTATCCATCAGTTTCCACGGGGATCCAGTCAGTTTCTACGTCAGACAGACTGACAGTTCAGACTGACAGTTCAGGGACACTGCCCAAACTGTTTTATTTGTGTTTGTTGTATATTGTATTTTATTGTTGTTTTATTTGATTTTATTTGATATATTCATTGTTAAATGCATTATTTTGTACAGCACTTTGGTCAGCATATGTTGTTTTTAAACGTGCTTTATAAATAAATTGACATGACTTCACCTGTTGGTCCCAACACAGCTCACATTTCACACCAGCAGCAGTCCTGGGTCCAAACTGGATCCAGGACCTCTCAATAAAATTGACCCAGACTCATGAAAGAGCAATGCAATAATCGCTGAATGATTCTGCAAGCCTGTAATAACCGACTTTACTAGTCTACATGCAACATGAATCCAATATAAGATGTAGCCCAGATTTCTGGACACATACACATACTGAATCCAGAAGGAAGGATAGCAGATTTTGGCCTTTATAACAGTACATAAGGCTGTTATAATGTTATGGATAAACAGTATGTTTAAGAAGATACAGTACACACAAAGCCATTAGTTGGGGAGATGAATTGGTTAACACAGACACACACACACACACACACACACACACACACACACGCACACACACACCCTCTTGCACAGGCTGCCGGTTGCCTCCGAAGCCGGGCATGGCCTGGCGGCCCAGGAAGTCTCCGAACGCGTCCCTGAAGGGGTCCCCTCCCACGCGGGTGCTCTCCTCAACGTGCACCTCCCTCTTGGTCTCGCCGGCGTGCGTCTTGCTGATCTCCGTGCGCTCCGTGCGCGTGTACGTGTGGCTGCTGCTGCTGCTGCTGCTGCGAGCGAACGTGCCCGTCACGCGCTCCTGCGCCGACACCATCTGGAACCAGTTGCCTGTGGCAACGGGGAGGGAGGAGTAGAGGAGGGGAGCCAAAGCGAGAAGAGAGGAAAAGAAGGGGAGGGGGGAGAGGTAGTGAAGCGGGTCAACGAACGCTTTTAAAGAAAAGCAGATAAGGGTGCGTAAACAACAGACCAATAGCAAGCAGGAAGGACTGGCGGAGGCGGAGCTACAGAAGAGGGTTGGGCTGGAGAAGCCCCACTTCACCAATCACCCAGCACCCCCCACCCCCCCTCCCTTCCACACCCACCCTTGGTATCCCACCTGGTATCTTGAGGTTGAGGTCGCAGGTGCTGCCCACTGTGGCGATGGAGGGGGCCTGTCTCCTCCTGGTGATGCTCTCCTTCATGCGGCCCTCGCCCAACACCTTCACTGTGAAGGGGCTGCCTGTCACAAAGCAACAGCACAGCGTTAAACACTTATGTGTGACCTATTCGGCAATTGAGTCACTTTGGATAAAGTGCCACAGCTAAAGGCTGTGAATTAGGCTTGCACAATATTGACTAAATGTGATATTGCGATATTGACCATGAAAATTGCAATATTGTAACGGTCTGGGCTGCGCCGCCAATGGGCGATTCACCCCCCCTCCCACCGTTACCGGGGCCAGCGTGCTCCCGCCCTCGGTTTCCAGACGTCCACTTCCCCAGCGCTCCTTGCTTCACGGGTGTTTGCACTGATTGCGTATTGTTTGCACCTGGGGGTTTCGCGGTGATATTTAGGTTGGGGCTTCTGTTTGTTTCTTTGTCGATTATTGTTTTCCCGTAAATGGTGAGTGTTTGCGTGTCTTGTTTATTAAATACTTAATGTTTACCTGAAAACCTGCGCCTGGTCCCTACCTTGCCCGCTCCCGCCATCACAAATATTGATATTAATTTAGATATTTATAAACATAGGTAAAAACACAAAGTTTATGGGAAAATACATCAAAATATACTCATAACATATCAAAATAACAACAGTAATTCTAAGCTACCGAGGAGGCATTCTTTTTTGGCCACTAATGTTTCCTCTTCGATCTCTATTATGTCAATAGCTCAGTCACACATCTTACTGTTCTGTCTAAATCAAACACAACTACTCCCTTGAGGGATGGGTTAAATGCAGAGGATGAATGTCGCAACATGTACTGTGTATGTGACAATAAAAGCACCTTTACCTCAACATAGCTAAACAGCCTGAAATAAACTGAATGTTGCACTTCCTGACACATTTTCAATATGATATTGGGCAACGTGATATTGCGATAACAATACTGAGTCAATATATTGTGCACCCCTACTGTGAATGTAAATCACACCACTATATTATCATCATCATCATTATCATTATTATTATCATTATTATTAGTGGCTGTAGTAGTAGCACAACAATGGCTCTATCATAGTATAAATGACAGGAGTAGCAGAAGGAGGGGTATTTAACAAGCTATCTCAAGTGAAAATGCCTCATCATTGGAAAACCATGTGTTCTGGACCACTGCTCAGTCTGTTCTGGTGAGCCCAGGTCATACCTGGTACATGCTGGTCGGCAAACTTGATGTTGATGATGTAGCTTCCGGGCTCGGTGGGGCAGTATGTGACCTTGCAGGTTCCATCCTCCACATCCTCACAGTTGATGTCCACCTTACTGGGCCCCTCGATAGACAGGCCCAGGCCCCCGTAGCCTGGAAACATTGGGTGTGTTCAGATGTGCAGGAGTCCTGTTTTGGATTAGCTAACACGCTATTCATCCATGGTGAAAACAAACAAGATACTGCAACACTATTTAAAAATGAACTTTGAAATTATGAGGACATTACAAATTGGGACTATTTCATCCTCCTGTGGCAAATGTCAATATTACATTTGACTGGCCAATACAAAATGTAGTTACTTCATACAATGTGCAAGTCATTTTTTAACACACAATGTGATGCATTTCATTTAATATCTAATTGCTACTTCATGTTGCCCTATTGACACCTAATGCATGCCGGAAGGGAGGATCCCTCCCTCCTTTTTAAGGATGTTTTTCATTTCCTGGGGGGAGGACCAGGTTCAAGGGGTGTAATTTATTCTCATGTGAAATCTGAAAAATTATCGACCTGACTTGAAATTGGAACAATGGACATTCTGCTCTGTGAAATTCTACAATAATAAAATAAAAATAAAGTTTAAATGGTAAAAGTAAAGCTGTGAAACAGTAGAATGTGGTGCTAGTATGCCCACCTGCGTTCCTGGTGTCCACAATAAACTCAGCCACTTTGTACGTGTGCCCCTCCACCAGCCCCTGGCCGTAGACCTTCACCTTGCTGGCGTCTCCGATCTCCGACTGGCCCACCATGATCTTGAAGGGACTGTTGGTCACCTGCTTGCCGTTCTTCTTGACACTCACAATGTGTTCACCCACCTCCTTGGGTGTGAATGAGATACCTGGGGCCAGGGCAGACGCATTCAGACGCCTGGCAACTTCCTTCTTTGAAAGGCTCATTTAGTCTATTATTTACTACTAATACTAACTATTATTTGTTTATAAATGTTTTATTGTATTATTGTATGTATTATTATTAGAACTCACTAAGAGAAGGAGTTACCCTGCCCGGAGGAAGCCCGGGGTCCCCGTCTGGAGCCAGGCCCAGATGGAGG
>JAODTR010006285.1:0-10874 GCA_025399935.1 Amblyopsis rosae
TGAGTTCGGTCCAAACTTTATGACTGCGCGGTTTTCACATTCCTGCGACTCTCACAGATGACGGATATTTCTAACCGCATTGTCAGAGCATTTAATTTTGTCATTGCTATCGGGGTGTAAAGAGAATTTCAAGAAATACTACTAAATGTGCTTTTGAAGCAAATGACTCATCCTTTAACTTAATTATCTCTTTAAAAGTGGCAAAACATGCCCCCAACCCCCCCAGCATAACTGACGGCTATTGTAGATCAGGACAATGTTTTTGTGTTTGACTATGTATTTTGGTGTAGCCAGATAATAATACAAAAGTATAATATAATTATTATTGTTGGCATTTGGCCCAACACGTTACACCATATCACAGCCGTGTTGATATTCAGTATTTAACAGCACTCCCTCTCGGCACTCCCTCTTAGTTGACGTACCTGTTTTCCTCCTTCCATTTTTGGAGATGTTAACCTTTCCAATTAAGCACAGTACAACACTTAGCCAAATTACACAGCACTAATGACTCCCGCTGCTCTAATGCTTTACAATCTCAGAAAGATGTTTCCAATATATGTAACCTGTCTTTGACCAAGTACTAAGTAGGTTACCATGTCCACCAAAATGAAGACATGGGAAAGAAGATTATCTTCTGAATGCTAGGCTAACTGTTAGCCTCTATGAGAACCAGAACCACTCCAATCCCGTCGAAAATCTGTGAATGACCTTCTTGACATCACCATCACAAGCTGTGAAAGAAGGGTAATAGAATGCAGACTGAAGCAATGCAGCAAAGCAGGGACATCGTAACATAAATTATGGAGGATGTTAAATATTATATATATATATATATATATATATGTTATATTATTTATATATTCGCAGATATTATTGGGAAACGTTCTGGTGATACCAGGTGGGGCTGTGCCCAACTAGACCCTAATGACATTCAGCAGTAAAACCCAAATTACTTTGTTGTTGTTAGCCTTGTGAATGTTGTTTAACCCACATCCCAACTCCTCCCTGTTTTGTAACCTGGCGTTCAGTCTACTTACTTTCATTCATGGTCATTCAATGTAAAGTACAGTTTACACCAGGGGTGT
The DNA here is from genome assembly GCA_025399935.1 of Amblyopsis rosae. Taxonomy (NCBI): domain Eukaryota; kingdom Metazoa; phylum Chordata; class Actinopteri; order Percopsiformes; family Amblyopsidae; genus Amblyopsis; species Amblyopsis rosae. The sequence continues at coordinate 1,089 of JAODTR010006285.1, forward strand.
CAAATTCAATCTCAGAGAGGGCCAAAATAAAGAATTGGGACCAGTCATTCCATCTTATGTTATATTCTTTAATTAGGACCAGCAACTCCACAAACAAGACGACTAATTAATTTATGGCTAATTCAAGTAAACATATAGCCTTCTCACATACACCATTCTGTCTTGAAAGAACATGCTTAAAGATTCCACTTTTCGTTTGGCCATATCTTTTAGTAGGCTTGTTTAATGTAGCCTAAGTGACGAGCCTCTGACATTATTCTTGATCTGACATACTGTATTTCCCACGATTCATTGTGCATCAATAGCCTAGATTAGCAGTGGTACAGAATAGTAAAGACCCAAGCATTCTAAAACCATATGGTTAACTTGACAAAATTGTCAATGATCACAAAACCCAGCCTCTGTAGCAGATACATTTGAGAGCAAAACGCTTTGGTTTACACTGGAAATAATAATAATAATAAGCCGGTGCCCTAATCACCATTCACATTAATAGAAAATACACATATTAGGATACACATTTCTACACAAATAACGGTATTCTAGCCTATAGTTATTATCAATGTTTTACATTATAATCGCCATTGTAATTTATTACCATCATTATTTTTACGGACAGTTTGGTTTAGTGTTTGTAGGCAACATTTCCCTGTTTTCCAGTCACCGTGAAATCAAGCAAACTCTCTGTAATCCTCCTCCTCAAACACATCTCTTACCCAATGAGATTTGTTAGCGTCAGCAGTCACATAATCTGGGTCAGAAATTATGTTCACGTCCTCAACTGCTGTAGGCTATCGGAGTCATACTCCCCTTGCTCAGATTAGATCTCCAGCCTTTAGCAATATAGCTTTGGAAACTTTTCAGTGAATAAGAAATAATGCATTTAGCTTCCCTGCATGTATTTCAGTGAATCACAATGTATTTCATCTGCCATGTCTTGAAAACAATCTAAAACGCGTTCTTCATTTATTTCCGTCTTAAAGGGAGAAGCATGCAAACATTGCATCCTTAATGTTAATTGCATGTTGTTAACTAGCCAATATGGCAAGTGATCGGTGATTACATTTTGTCGGGGAAAGGTGTATCTGGACTGGCGCGCAGGTCGGCATGCTCGCTGTTGCAGTGCATTCTGGGACTTGTATTTTCAGCGATGTGCATCAATCATATACTGGGGGGCCAGTTATGATAGATACATAATATTTTATAGCGGGCCGCATAAAATTGTGCCTTGATTGGGCCTTGATTCTGACACGTGGTTTACACCATCCTGAATGCAGGGTATGTTTAGAAAATCCATTTGCCCAGTATAATGTGACTTGACTTCCTGTATAATCCATGCCCATTTCTGGTCTGCTATCCATATACTGAAACAGATCATTTTGTGCTTAAACATACAGATAATGACATCTCTGTACACCCATAATAGCCAATCAACACCACAGAGCATTCCTTAGACACTACAGAAAAACAACAGAACAAAAAACAAAAAAAAAAAACATGTTAAATGTGGGCATGCTTGCCTACCCAAACACTAACTGTGTTGATGTCCTCAGGTTCCAGAGATGCTGCACAATGATGCTGGGGACCATGGCTTAGGTCACTGGGCTTTCTTCCTGCTGCAAAACGCTGGCATACTTTTGGGCTTCTGCATAATGCTGCTCATTGCTGTTTTTGAAAATAAAATTCAACTGGACCTGGGATATTGACGAAAGGTTTTCATCATGGTAGTTGGCCACCATGTACATTTATTATGTTTTAATGGAGACTGGGTCAAGGGCTTTTCCCTGTTTGTTACTTTTCTACATTTTGTTGGTTGTATATGAGATGTTACAGTTACAGAACATGTGTTACATTGGTTGCTGCTTTTCACTGAAATTGTAACCACGCCTCTGATAGGTAGTGGATATGTACTGCAGCCTTAATGCCGATAGTACCAGTACTAGTATAACACATGGTTATAATCAGAGATAAAAGACTAAACAAAATTGAATAAAACCCAATTAAATAGATTCATGAAGAATGGCATTTTAGAGTAAACTTTGACAATCTGATATTTTGAAGAGTAAGCTTGTGCAAAAGTATGTTACATTCTAATTTTAATACTGATTCAAATGGGGGGTGTAATTGCTTTGCTATAGTTAACAGTTTATCATAACTAACACTTTGAGATTTGAAATGATGATTATAATAGGTCATAAATGTGCTCTATAGTATCAACTGATATGCCATGTGTAACACCGTATTCATAATTATGGTATAACTGACAAAATCACCAACATGAAGTTATTTTCATAATTTAATAGATTTTACAAATCTCAATATTTGGGAATATCTTTACCTCTGAGGTCCAGGTCAGGTCAGTCTGTATATAATTTGTTTAAAGATATGTTATGAATCTAATAGAAGGAACTTGTAGGCGAAGCCATGTCAAGAATTAGATAAGTCATCCTGCTTCCAATTGTCTAATCCTCCAATGATAGCACATTGCTATAAATGGCAAACGGTATGCAGCTGTGTTCATAAGATCACATTCAGAACAAGCTGCCAGAAATGAATTAATGGGAGCAGCCTCTAACAGACAATATCTTGCTGTCTGTTTTGGAAGCAAGAGCTTGTGAAAGCTCACACATTGTCTCTCAAAATAATTTATGTGATTGCAAAGCTAGTTGCTGGTGTCATGCTTTGTTACATAATGTTGTTGACTGCTAAAGTTTCATGTCCTTTAGCTGTGTTATTGCTACACGTTGCATATTTATTTCTATCGAGTCATGTTTATTTTAACACGTGATTTACTAGACATAAAATGATTAAGTTAAGTTTGCCTGGCCTATTGGAAAAATACCCCTGGATCAAAGTAGGTGATTTCACCAATTGGCCTCCTTTACAACCTTATCTGTATTGGTTGGCATGGAAACTTTCTTTGACAAAAATGGTTTGTAATTCATCATGCAGTGTGACCAAAGCATGGTTGATACTGAGTGCTGTGTTAGTGCTGATTTGGTTTAACAATTACATTTCAAATATCTTCAATACAGGTGAAACAAGCATGTCCAAGTTGGGACACAAATGCAAAGTGATTTTTGTTCATGCTTTGCTTGTCTTTGTCTTGTATGGACAGACGCTGGTCTAAATTCAGATGACTATTATGTGTTTATAGGAAAAGTACGGGGAATAAATTCCCACGCACATTTACTTATGACGCTGTGTGATTCTGTCTTGTCTTTTTATTTTGACCAAATATTCAATATTGCTTGCTGTCCAAGAAATGTGTTTACAAAGGGAATTGTTGTCTTTCTGGCTGGCTCAAGGAAGCTTGTGTTTTTTTCTGTGCTCAGACATTCCAAATGTGAATAAAAACACCTTACCTTGCCTGTCATATTGTCTGTTATATTTATTTTCTAGATTCATGTTTCATTCACATTAGTAAATCAAATACATTTTAAAGGAATTAGAAAATGTTTTGATTTCTCAGTCAAGTTGCTAGTGGTCCACTCCTGACTCGACATTAATTCATCAAGTTTATAGCTACTGTATTTCTCTGAATGAGGTTAGAAGTCAGACTACATTTATATAAAAAGCTTTTTATTCAACTCATTTAATTAAAATGGTTTGAGTTGTAAACTGTTTCGAAGAAATGTGTCATTCAGTAAAATAAACATTCACTTAACATTGAACATATTCTGTATAACTGTTTTGCCTGGACCCGTTCCTGATCCGATCCTGTCCCAGCGGGAGGGGGGGGGTCACACTACATGACCACATACATCTGCCTCTTCAGGGAACTTCAGTCTCACAATCTGCACGTTTTGCTGCAGAGAGCAGGGAATGTATCACTCATGATGAAACGCATAGGTTACTGACACAGCATTAGCAATGTGTGTGTGTAATACTGTATATAACTTGTATATTCTTAAATTCATTTTATTGGATAATTTACCAGTTGCTTTTATTGGGTAATTTACCAGACACTTATCCAAAATAACTTAATAAAGTAAGTACAATTACAAGTATCAGAGGGTCATGTGTCTTGCTAAATAGAGATGCTAACAGGTAGGCCTGCCCCGGGGCTTGAACCTATTACCTATTCTCTATAATCTTACCAACATCCCCTTACAAACATGTCTCTTTAATGGTCCAGACCCCACCTTCAGAACCACTGAGAAATGTTTATTCTTACCAGTGACAGGGGAAGTGTCTCTTTCCGGAAATATGCAAGAAAGCTTTCTGGGTTACAGTTTGCGATGAATAAAAACACAGCAAACAGGATGATCGCCATAGCAACAATCGTTAGGGTGACTGTTGTGGGTCTCATCAACTGGGCATCTGAAGCTAGACAGAAAGAAAAATGTGTGTAAAATTTTCCTCTGAAGGTTAAAAGTGACTTTATTATTGCTATTGAATTTTTATTTTCATTATTTGTATTGTTGCTACAGTACATGATCTATGACTAATAGCTGCTTTGGGCAGGTCAGGATAAGTTAAATCCATATTTCAGGTCCAGGTTACATCAAGGATCTTCAAATCACTTTGTAAGAAAACAATGTAGTCCATCTTTAAATGACTAGCCTAATATATTTAAAACTCTGTCTTAATAATGTTAACTTTTTGGTGTGTGAGAATTGATAAATTGTTTGTGTGTGTGTGTGTGTGTGTGTATTACACGTGAGTGTGTTTTACACAAACCGTATATACAGTATAAGTGTATGTATGAGTGTGTATGCCTACCAGAGACAGTAACACACTGGATGTCAGTGCTGCTGCTTATGTTCTGTGCATCCAGCTGTGTCTGAGCCCTGGCACAGTATGTCATTCCTTTCTGCAGGGCATGGATGGTGAGCGGTGTGTGCTCTACAAGTTCAGTAGAAGCCTGTAGTGGGGTGACAAGCCAGGGTGTGTCATAACCCGACATGCCACATGGATTAGACACAAGTCCATCTGGGGAGCCGTCCATTGAAACATGTCTTCTTCGTGTTTATTGATTGCAAACCAACTCAAAAGTGCATACACGTCCGGTAGACTTACTGTACCAGAGTGTGAGGCCGGTCATGGCCTCCCAACCCTAAATCCTGTACGCTTAAGAAATTGTAAGATTGTCCATTGAAACTGTTTGAAAAGGACAGGCCCTTTCAAACAAGTAAAAACTAGGCAAACCCAAGTTTAGCAGGACAGAGCAATGTGATGTCAACTTGTAGTCGCTTTGGCATACACTATATGCCCCTTTTAGGGGGAAAACAAGCATGAAAATGACTGGCAGCTATAAGAGATAGAGGTTTTTACCTTTCATAAAAGGTGTTGTGTTATGACTGCACCATACACAAAAGGACAAAGTGACAGCCCCAACACGTTTTAAACCTATCTCTTAAAGGCATAGGAACGTTTAATAAAACAAACACTGTTTTGAATGTAATTGTCCCCACCTAAGGATGTCTGATGAGTCGTGATGTTACCTGCAGTTCCTCTCCTTGCTTCCAGATTGTCACCAATGCTCCTACAGTGAGGTCTTTAAATGACACCACGAGAACATCTCCTTCTATGGACACCTGCATGTCTGGGGCTGCCAGCAGGGCTGCTCAGATGGGGACATTATGTTTGCTCTTGTATTAAAGACAGACAATACAAATCAACACTATGTTTTCATTACAAAACAGTATGGCAAAAGGTTCCATACCCGCCCATTACAACCACAGTTTTCTACTGTTTGTACTAGGATCTGCTCAGTACAGCCACATACCTACTGGTTGTACTGGCTGTATAACTCAGGTCTTACTGTATCTTCTGTTGAACGGTCTGTTGAGCGTCACCCACGTTGACACCCTGGTCCCACACTCCGCTTTTACACGGATGTTGTAGTTGGAGTCTGACCCTAGGTCAAAGGTCATGTCACAGTGAATTTGGGGGGTGCGTTGGCACTCTGGGGCCTCCAACCAGCTTCCATTCAAGATCCTTAGTTCAAACTCTCTGCACGAAGGAACTGCAGTATTAGACACCTTTGAGCGCTGTCTTGAGCTACAGCTTTAGACACAAAATGCAAATAACTAAGCTAACTTTAAATATAAATGTACATATAAACCACCATAAAAATATAAAATGTATTTAGTATAACACAACAGCTTACTAACTACGAATGACCATGTTTATAATTTCTCGGCTAGGACAATTCATATAGTTTGAATTGAACTGTCACAAGGCTACCCCTTGTGACAGAATCATGTAAATACACATCTTCAAATGTATAAACCTATCTTTTGCCCACCCTTGGAACTGGACAGAGTAGAGTGTTGTCATTTCACATAATGACAGCAGAGGGTCCCAGCGTAGCATGTGTCTCATGTTGATGGAGTCCATGTAAATTCCACTTGGTGATGGCAACATCCAAGCATCTGAGATGAGGAATGCGGTAGTAGCATTGAGTAATATCATAATAATAATAATCATCATTAATTAATTAATGGTAACACAAAAGAACACATTACATCAGACTGAATATTGAGAGCACAGTGTCACAACAACAATTAAAATAGTTTGGTATCATAAACCTGTTTTTACTTTTTGCCAGGCGTTCCCCAAGTGTTACATAAACATATTCTGAAACTTGCTCAGTGACATTACAGTTACAGTAGTCCACTTCTAAAACCTCTTCACACAGTTTAGCCTATATGCATAGCATAAATGCACCTAATCCAATAAAACACTTACATATCTCTGAACCAACTCATTCTACCAAAACATGAGGACTTGTCACTCATAATACTGTAACCTACAAAACGTGACATATCTGGAGATACTGGCCTGTGTATCCATAAATACAGTATTCATTGTATCCAGGGAGGATGTCTGATCATGTGGACAGCATTATTATTCAGGACAATTCCAACATTTCCAACACCATGTCTGTTCAAATCTCACATTAAATGGTTGAGTGCTGCAGATTTGGCTGCTCTCTTCTCATAGGTTAGGGGTGATGCACATACATGTAATATTATACAGACTTCTGTTGTGCTGGTTGTGTGAAGAATTTGGAAAAAGTGGACTCAGTATTGAATAATGTGTCCTAGCACCTGTTATGTGTGTGACCCATTTGAGGATGTCAATCAATCCAGATAAAGAAGCCTGCATTGACACCTACTGTAACCAAATGTGGTCTAAACAGTGTTAGCTTCATTAATTTGTTTTCTCTTTGACGATAGACAAAATACAATGAACCGCATGGTCAGAAATCAGTCTCTCAGAATTTGCTATACGATATAGAGATATATTGATTATTGATTTGCAGGACATTTAAATCTTCCCACTCAGCATCTAAAGCGCATTGACCATTGCATAAGGGGGATTGCTTCCCAAGGTCTCTACAAGTATGATTACACTTTTTATATAGAATATGTATATATTTTTATAAAAGGTTTTTAAGAGTGTTCCTTGTCAGAACGGTCTGAATAAGAGATAAATGTAAAGGGAATATGTTTGTTTTATTGTTTAATCTGGTATTGAGACTGGAACGGAGATTAAGAGCTGCATGCAGAACCTAGACTACAATCTAAAATATCTTGTATTTTTGGTTCAGCTGGTGAGGTGTACAGTATGAGCATGTAGAAACTTACAGTTTGTGAAAATAAAAATGGTGAGTGGAAGAGCATGGCAATGTTGTCCCTGCAATGTCATAGCCGTTGTCTTGTGCAAGATCACCCATAGGACTGTCCTGCTGCTGGATTCTCAAGATATGGAGGGGATCTATAGTAACATGTCATTAGGATTCCTGGATGATAGGATCCCTGTGTTACTTGTAGTGAAGTCCTAATGTTTCATTATTATTGTGTTCATTGATGTAGGATAATGATTCTCATCGCTCCTCTCTTCTCGATGTCCAACTTTGTTCTTGGATCTTGAGTCGTCGCGGCTTCTCCTGTCCTCAGTGCTGGATCTGGACTGCTTCACTGCTCTGTCAGTGCAGTGAGGCCGCATTGTGACAGCTGCAGCATCATACCCAGAATCCTAGCTAGTAGAACTAGTCTGACTTGCTCTGCAGGGAGGCTTGGTTCAGGAGCTCAGCTCCCGCATATTACAATTGTTTATATCTAATTTGAAAATATATGCATTTATTTGATCTTCCATGTTTTTGATTTGGTTTATTTTTAGATCGGTGTCAGTAATGGCATGCTTTTACTTAAGCATTTTAGTTTACAACCTATGATCAAAATACAAATTTTCCAAATCTCGTAACATTTTTCCAATTGCTTGGATGCAATACACATAAACTCATAAACAGATAATTTGTTAATTGACCTAAGATTGCATATTCAATAGCCACAACTTAACATCAAAGTACTACCATTTAATATAACTATCAATTGATAAGTAACTCTTGCATTACTCTTACAATAATGCATAGTTTTATGGAAATTGACCAATAACATTAAATGTTTAGATCATAAATTTTTCAGGATAAAGAGATCCATTGGCACCAATTGCAGTGGAACATGAACCAACTTGACTATACTATATGGATGTAATCCAGTTTTGTTTATCACTTTGCGCCAAATTTCAGAACCTATCATATTTCACAATACATTTGTAATTTGAACCAATGATCCTGTAAGTGCAAAATTTCTTATAATAAATTATTGCACAATTTCATGTTTTAAACATTGGACAGCCTGTGTTAAAACAGATTTGTCTCTAGCGTTATGAACCACACCACACCAAAGGTTTTGGAATTTGGGGCAAAGTGATTGTAAAAAAAACTGTAAACTACTACATCGCTGTTTTACTCACTGGCCAGTGGGTGGCACAAGAACACTTACAGTTATTTTAAGACCAAGGACAAGCCCCTATTCCATTTCACACACTTTTTGTGCAATCACTTCAGGTAGGGTGTCCCGATTCTTGTTGGCATAGAGAGCTATGGTAGCGTGTACATTAAGGTACATGGGCCATAACATGGCCCTCCAAACTAAGGTTATTCAGAGGCACTCAAAACAGTGTTTCCCAGTTTTCTCAGAATAAATCAGTTTGCATTACTGGACTCATCAATCATGATGGTCTTGCAAGGCTACTCAAGAGGTTTAAAAGAGACAAACCTTAATTTGCCTAGAATTACCTGTGTAATACACCAACAGTCCACCAGATATCCTGTTTGTGCGCTCCTGATAATATAATCCAGTGTTGCTACATAGCCCTGGTTGGCTTTGTAAATGGGAACGCAACATGGTGTAGACCGCACCTCACAGCACCTAGCCATGGCACTGTGTTTCCAAATTTGGGGGCAGAGCATTGAAGGGAGAGGTGTTTTTGTTTTTGATCTAGTTCAAATATACAACAAACAAGCTTTCATATATTCAATTGTTCATAAAGTTAATGCAAAGTTCACCACTGCAATTCCCCCACATGACCAGCAGGAAAATCATGCCAACACTAGACAATGCATAGAGTTAGATATAAGATAATTTCCACCTCAGTTTACAAATAACAACTTAAACAGAGTTCAAAATTGATAAGTCCAACTTAAAAATGAGGTCCCAGTATTATTGAGATCCTCACTCTCAGATACACACAGTTCATACAGTATAGCCTACTATTAAGAGTATAGTCACACTGAATCTGATAAGTGTCCTATGTATAGTATAGAGCACAGACCTACTCTTGTCCTGTTTATCAAGGACAGTTTGAATGGTCTATTCCATATACATTATGTAAGGCCTTCATTTACTTCTGAATCCATCCATCCATCCATCTTCATCCGCTTATCCAGAGTCGGGTCGCGGGGGAAGCAGCTCCAGCAGGGGACCCCAA
>JAODTR010006286.1:0-10872 GCA_025399935.1 Amblyopsis rosae
TTTCTGATTAATTTAATGTTATCTTCATTGAAGAAAACTGCTTTTCTTTCAAAAATTAGGAAATTTCTAAGTGACCCTAAACTTTTGAACGGTAGTGTGTGTATGTGTATATATATATATACACATACATACATACATACATACATACATACATACATACATACATACATACATACACACACACACAACTGCTAAACAAAAATAATAAATGTTATTGTTTTACACATTGTTGGCTCGGCTGTCTCACTGTAAATGCGCCTCTCCATAAGTCTGTTTAACAATTAGGCGTTTCTAAAAGAGCCTATATTTAATTCATAGTTTAGGTCTGGTCTGGCGATGTCCCTGCTGTGCGTGAGAGGTAGTATTTCAATCTACTTTTCTAAATATTATTAATTTCAAACATCTGAAGTTTCTTCGTTCTGCCATTTGAGTCGCAGTCTCCCATTTTATAATTTTTTTTGTGCGTACGCATGGTTCAAAGAGTGCGTGGGGACCGCACAGTCTCTAGTCAAGTTAGTTTTTTTTACAGATCACAACCTTTGCGTGCAGAGTGGCATACGCACGTTTCTAGCCCCGTTTTGTGGGTACGCAACCTTTATAAATGAGACCCCAGGTCTTTAGATGTGGTGGATAGTTTTTTAATACTGTGCAATGTTACTCTTCAACAAACAAAACTGTTTACTTTTAGCTGCTACGATTGTAGGTTTCAATTCTATGCAGACCTGCTGGATCTATCATTTTGCCACTATTTTGCATTAAGACCTATGATGGATGGGGTGTCGGCAGGTACAAATTGTTTTTGTAATTGTGTAATGGTAATTTCAGATTTCTGTTTTTCTTTACAGATTATAAACTCGAGGATGAAGTTCTGATTAGGATCTCATGTTTGATCTTGACAAATAAGGCCCAAGTGCCTGCCCCCTGTGAATACTTTGTTCTAAATCAGTAATTTGTATAAAGAATTTTCCTGTCGGAATTTCTAAAATTTTTTTTTTCTCAATGTATTATATTTACACGTTTTGTCTTTATGTAATAAATCAATAGTCAACATCTGTTTGTGACTTCTGTTAATTTTGATGTATATTTCACCATTTTGTCTGTTTCAAAAATCTATCCTTACAATTCCATTCTTAATGCACTAGTATTTTATTTGTATGTAATTGTATCCCTCTTTGAGATATGTTTAGAGGGCTACAATAAAGTGCTGCCTATCTGCTTAATCCTGGAAGAACAGTGATAAACTCCTTGTACTGTATATGCACAATTAATACGTAAATGTGTTATTTTCCGTTTCAGAAACTCATTCATCCGTAAACAATATTTGATCAATGATTATGCTCATTTATTTTTTGTATTGACTTGCAGCAGGTGCATTAACCTCCAAATCAGTAGATGGCGCCGGCGAGCTCTTCGCGGCCTGGGCTGGGCTGGTATAACTTTAGCCATCACTTAAGCCAAACTCCCCAGAAGCACCAGATAAGTAGGCAGTGAGTAAACGAACGTTGTTTATCATTTGTAAGTTAATCGTAGCGTGTTAGTATCGCACAGTAAATGCATTAAGTTGCATAACGTACGGTAGGCCTTTTTAGGTTTACAGTACGGTACCGGTACTGTAGTAAGTTACGTTGCTCGAATATAAATTGGATTTAAATACGGTACGGTATCGTGTTTGGTGCTCTGAATGATGATTCAAATATGAAAAGGATAACATTTTCATCACTGTGACATTCCTAACAAGTAAGCAGAAACGAACGACTAGTTCCAGCGTGCTTCCTGGTGGCTGTATGTAGTAGCAGCTAGTTACTACTGGAAGATCCACAAGAAAGGTGAGGCTCAAACTAGATGTATGTATATGCCTGTGTCAAATGTGAAGTTATATATATATATATATATATATATATAGTAATATTTGATACTCTCCATGGGAGAGAGTTGGCTGTCAGATATTACTGCCACCACCTTTGTACGGTCAGGTCCGGCGTCAAACCCGAAATCAACCACACCAACTGTTTATACCAAAATAGAGTTCTTTATTAAATTAAGTCCAGCAGGTCACACGCGTCAGGCTGAGCACAAGGGAGACAATTTATTACATGCTTAACGCCGTCACAGCAAACTGACCCACACCCACCCATGAGGTCTGCCCTACACTGCACTCAGGCACATCACACGCATGCATACAGGTACCCTTGTTATAAGACACACAGCAACCCAGTTCCACAGCACACTACGCTAGTCTGCACGGTGGGTATCATAAAGCACACACACGCACTCTGGCCTACCCTTGACAGAGCCGGGCTGTCGCCTATTCCTCGCCCGAATATAAAACCTTAATAATCACATAAATCGGCATGCCAACAAAACAATATAACCAAAAAGAAGGTTCAAAACTGACCTCTCCCGACCCCTCGGGTCTGACGTCACCCACCATGTAGTCCGGGGCACCACACTGCACCTCCGGATACTTCTTAAGGCTGAGAGTTCGAGTGTCCGCAGGCGACCCTCAGGGTGGTAAATGAAGCTGGAGCGACCGACCGCTCTTAGGCAGGCTAGGTAGAGACAACGAGTGCTCCTATTCGTCCTTAACGCCACTCTCCCTCAAGTCCCCTAATTGCGTATCCCTGGCGAACTATCTTCGGGTCGGCGGCCCTAAACGACCGCGAACACCACATAACGTCCCCACATTACTTGAGCGCTAATATCGCTCCTACCATCTGGCCTCTCGCTCTATCCCGCGACTACCTCCCCTTCCTCCTCAAATACTCCTTAACCCACTCTTTTCCCCCATTTAAGCATCCACTAGTGGCACTAATTACCTCTTACCCCCCAAGAGCCCAGGTTCATTACCATATTAATAGTTTAAACATCTGGTTTCTCAGTATGTCAGACGACAGCAACAGGGGACGGCCACCTTCTAGTTATGGCTCGATGAAGAGTGAAGATGAGGAAGAGGAACTTGAGTCTGTGGAGGCGGGCCCTTCTCTGTTCCCTAGTATCACCCCAAATCTGCCCGTGCCCGGTGTCACTGGGTAGGTGTTAGTACTTTTTACATTGTATTTCCAAAAACGCAGCTATGACATGAAACTAACTGCCTAGCAGGGTTCAATACATATATAAATACAGCATATTAATGTGCAGTGCATTCACACATTTGGAGTTGCCCGAGGCATATGTCTGCCTGTGTGTGTGGGTCATCATGGGTGTCATACTCGCCATATGATGGTCCAGTGGCAAATTCAGTTAAAAGGAAAAAAGCTTGCTTGATGGCATAACAATGCTTATGAGTAAAATATGATAAACTGCTCTCAACAGGCTCGTACATTTTTCTTGAGTCTTCCTACTTCCACATGCAGTTTAATGTAAAGCTTGAGCTGGTGGGAAGTACATTTGTGGTTTGAATTGAGCTAATACATATACATTCTGCAATGACCCCAATATAATGTGAATGCACTTATTTAGTAATCTATTATCTGAAAGGATTGGTATAATGGCTGAGTTGTGCGTGCTATTGTATGTGATTTGTTGAATGTTCTTTTTACAAGGAGGATACTGACGTCTGTTACTAATAAACTCATGTCCTATCTTGCACTCTTTTGGACAAGGTTACAACTGGCTGGCTCAGAGTATCCAGAGACAATGTTCACGGAAACGACACAGCAAACCAAACCAATGGGAGCCTGTGTAATTGACACAGAGTAAGAGTAACGTGCACAATCTAACACAAGTGGATGTCAAACAATTACTGTTTTCAAGATTTAATTTGACTGAATTAGATTTTTCTCTACACAGTAATCTATAAAGCATAGAAGTACATACTGTAGTGGTTGTATGTATTATTAAATTTACATACAGTGTAGTTGAAAAATAACCTGACACACCAGATGGGTAGACGTGAATGCATCTAGGGAGCCGTCCATCGAAACTGTTTTAAAATGGCAGGCACGTTCAAAGATTGATTGAATGAACCGGCTTTCTGTCAGTGTTGTTTACGTTGTTTTTGAGTTGCGTTCGCTGTTGTCACACCTAAATCACGCTCATAGCTATCAGTTTAACGCTGGTGGGTCAGTTCAGTTGTTATTTATCTGGGTTTGAAGCTCTCCAGACTGATTCTCACAGTAAAGTCAAACCGAAGCTTGCAAAATCAGAATGGTCTCGTTAAGTCTTCCTAGTAAGAATATTCAACCTTTTTATATTCTTGATTTATTCTTTTTTATTATACTTTGAATTTAACTGCCTATTTTTGACATAATGTTACCGCAAAACTCATCCACGACGCTTAACGTTTCTGGCTACGGGGACTGTCACGGCAGGTCGTTTGATGGACTGGAGGATTTTGAGATTGAGGAAACTGATGACATCATGATAGCAGACTCCCCAGAACCACCCCCTGCAGTTGAGATTGAAGAATACCTGCGGGAGGAGGAGGCTGATAACCAGCCAGGCCGCATTCACCAAGAACATAGCATGCCACATGTTTTCAAGGTAGGTGTCGGTGGAGTTGTAGTTCTTACTAGAATCAGCTTTTGGAGAGGTGACTTCCGTCAGTCCATGTTCATCCGCTTATCCAGAGTCGGGTCGCGGGGGCAGCAGCTCCAGCTCCAGCAAGGGACCCCAGATCTCCCTTTCCGAGCCACATTAGAAAGCTCTGACTGGGATATCCTGAGACGTTCCCAGGCCAGTGTGGAGATGTAATCTCTCCACCTAGTCCTGGGTCTTCCCAGAGGCCTCCTCCCAGCTGGATGTGCCTGGAACACCTCACAAAGGAGCAGCCCAGGGGGCGTCCTTACCAGATGCCCGTACCACTTTAACTGACTCCTTTCAACGCAAAGGAGCAGCGGCTCTACTTCCTCACGGTTGGCCGAGCTTCTCACCCTATCTCTAAGGGAGAGGCCAGCCACCCTCCTGAGGAAACCCATTTCGGCCGCTTGTACCCGTGATCTTGTTCTATTGGTCATGACCCACCCTTCATGACCATAGGTGAGGGTAGGAAGAAAAATTGCACGGTAGATTGAGAGCCTTGCCTTCCGGCTCAGCTCTCTTTTCGTCTCAAGGGTGCGTACTAATTCCCTACCCGGAGTAGGCACTCGGAGAGGTGACTTGCTGCCCTGAAATCACCCAGCTCTGTTTAATTTCAGGTTTCCAGTATTTTCTTTAGTCATGGAACTATTTAAAGCAACAGTGTAAAATTGAGTATAATTTATGCTCTGGCTTGCTGTTTTTATTGAATGCATTACCTGGAAGGTTTAAAAATGTGAAACATGAATGACAACCCATTCATTTGAGTCAGGTGTGTTGGAGCAGGGAGCCATCTACAACATATGCAGGACAGTGTGTCCCCAAAACCATTGATAAGAGCCACTAAGCCAGACAGATGTCTAATAATATCAATATGATTAGATATAGGAATTCCACTTTTCTAAAGTGTCAGTAGATGGATTTACATGGACACCTTCTGTCATTCTGAATAAATCTTTCCGGTTGAAGATTTATTGTTAAATGTTTACATGTGATTTATTCTGGTATGGTCAAGGGGTTACCATGCTCTGTCACAATTAATCAGAATAGACTCTATGTTTATGGCGGGGCGCTCCTTTATTTGAGCGACTCGCTGTTTGGAGTCTCATACAGTGTTTCAGCCCTGAACCAAAGATCTATGTGATAGGCAATAGTTTATTTAATCTTGACTCTTAACATGCACACATTATGTAGGCTAGCTAGTCTTAATGAAGTGTGTACCTGCAGAGCATGCAGGCTGTCCTGTCAGACCTGACCAAGGAGGAGCTGTGTGACTTCAAGATGAGCCTGTGTCAGAACAAGAGCAAGTTCACCCTGCCTCAGGTGCTGCCCTGCGACGTCCTAGACCTGGTGGACCTCATGATCCAGGTGCTGGGTAAGCACACGGGCTGGTCTCAGATCAGTCTTGGGGTCACAGGATTGATCTATGGGGGGGTCGTGAGATTAAATGCAATCCGCTGCAGTGTCATCTAGAGCAGATAGTCCAGAATGGGCGTTTCTAATGGTGTTCATGGTTTTCTTACACTTTATTATGTTGTGTTCATCATAATGCTTTATTAAATCAGTATGTTGGTGGTAAAAATGGCACGATTGGCTAACTTGACTAAAGATGGATAACTTAAACACGGAAACTAGCTGTAGCTTTTGCTTGGCAGTAGCACACGATGGTCACTCACTGTCTGTTGCAGGTCACGATTTTGCCCTCAAATCTGCCTTGAACGTGTTGGAGAGCATCCACAAGCCGGACGAGGCCGGGGAACTGGAAAAGATGTGCAAGAAGGGTAATTCTGCTGGGCTTGTTTGTCATCCGCTGTTGTCTAAATGTTTCTAGTTTCATGTATAGTAGGAGAACATCATGCAAAATGTATGGCAAACTGTAGATGTCCCTAATGTTCAATGTCATTGCTTGGTGACACTTTGATGAGACACCCATTTAGTTATATCCATTGTCTTAGCATTTTTATTTAACCGCGTTGCCTTTCCCTCCTCTCGCCGGCAGTCTTGATCCGCTTTGAGCTGAAGCAGGACCTGATCAGGAGACACAAAGTGCTCTACGAGGGCGTCGCCCAAGCGGGCCGCCAGCAGTTGCTTGACACGGTCTACGTGGCCCCCCGCATCTCCACCTGCTCCTACGGAGGAGTGGACCCTTTCCACGAGGTCCGCGCGCACCCCCCCTCCCCCCTGCGGCTCCCCGCCCTCGACACCTTCGTCGCGGCGACCAATTTGTTCCGTCTGCGGAGAGAAGACGGGGCGCTGGTGAAGACCGTGGTGACCACTGGGATTCCCGGCATGGGCATGTCGGTCTTGGCGGGCAAGTTCAGCCTGGACTGGGGTGAGGACAGGGCCAACCGGGTGAGTGAAGACGACCCCCCCTCCCTACACATTGAAATGCATTGTGAAGCCAAGGGGCATGGTTGTTTGGCAATGGAGCAGTGTGAGTGAATACGGAGACTGTTGAAGGCAGGGTCGCTTGCTAACGTCGCAATGGAGCGGTGTTCACCACTTTGTTTATGTTCCTATTTACGCAGCCAGGGCTGTGTAGAAGCACCGGATACTTCTTTCAGCACGCACAGAACGGTAGCAATAGCGAAATGTGACAGTTGACAATGGCTGACTTACTATATATTTTAAAGCACGCTGCTGTTCATGTTTCTGGAAGGACTTTTAGCGCCAAGCGCTAGGGATGGACCGATATATGATATTAGCGTTTATTGCAATAACAATACTAGTGCTGGGACGATTAGTCGACGTAACCGACATCATCGGTTACATAAATACGTCGATTTGCTAAATGTACCGTCGACTCTGAAAAATATACCTATAACAATGCTCCGAAAGCTACATCGCTATTCCTGGTAGAATGACACAATATGACAACTATAGCTGTGCGATTTATTCTATGTTGGCATCTGTCGTTCACAGGACTTCCAGTATGTGTTGTGGCTTGCGTTCCACAGCCTCTACCACATAAGGAAGCACAAACACTTTGAGTCAGAGATGTCCATTATGGAGGTGATAGGCCATCAGGTGTGCCGTGAAATAAAACACCTAGATTACCTGGAGGACCCCGACTGCAGGTTTCTCATCATCATGGACTCTTTCGACTGCTACCAGTCTCCACTGGACTGGGAGGTACGGTACATGCAGATTGGCTGTAGTGCGACCCCTCTTGGTGACGCTTTATGGTGTATATGTATGTGTATACATTTTAGGAAGCTTGACTTTGTGTTTCTCCTGTCCTCTCCAGAACACTCCCGTTTTAACTGACATCCACACTCCGGCAGACCAGGACGTTCTGATTGTCAATCTGATTCGGGGCAATCTTCTGCCTAATGCCCGCATCTGGATCCTGGGCAGACGCTCAGCTGTCTCAACCATACCGTCTCATTTCGTAGACGTTGTCACGGAGATACAAGGCTTTAGGTGTGTGTGTGTGTTTTTTTTTTTTTGTTTTTTTTTTCTTTTCGAGGTTCACACTTGTCATGGAATTTCTGGAATATTGTGGAATTTTAAAAAGTATTTTCCAGACATGGAAAGTCAGGGAATTTTATACATTTTTAGGTTGAGGCTTGGAAACTCAGAGAACTTTGCTAGCATTACATTTTATTTTTAGTTGCCATTCATCAAAATCTTAGTGGATGTGGTATTATATTTTGAGATGACTCCACAAATCATGAAATTTGTCAAAATTCTTACATGATTAGTACATACGCAAAATATCCTCACATTCATTTTCTTTTTTTTGTTACTCTACTGGCTGCCACTTATTTATTTTGTATTTTTTTTATTGTCAGCCTATCCTTTCTCCAGTAAAACAAATCCTGAAGCATTTGTTTCTTGCCAGTAGACTACAATCATCATAACCAATGACTTGAGTGCAGATTAATTAAATGTAAATCCAGTCAAACGTAACGCGAGACCTTCTCTCCCCCCCCACCCCCATCCATCCAGCGACGAGATGAAGGACGACTACCTGACGAGACGCTTCAGTGACAAGGAGCTCGCAGGGAGAATCGTGGGCCACTACAAGCGCACGCCCTCGCTCGGCATGCTGTGCCGGCAGCCGTTCGTGTGCTGGATGGTGGCCACTCTGTTTTCACGGAGCCTGCTGGACCCGGAGTACGGCCGGGACGCCCCCAAGCTCACTCCCTTCTACCTCCACATCATGGTGGTCCAGACCAACCGCAAGCTCTTCCGCTACTATGGGCAACAGGAGAACCAGCTGGTAGTGTGATCGTCTCCACTTCTGCTACACCACAGACATCTGCAGCATTTAGCATACGCTTTTATCCAAAGCTATTTACAATTAGTACATTTGTCAATAGGTCGTATCAGTTATCGGCAGAGCTAGCTTAGTGTGCGTCAAGGGCAGTGTCAGTTATTCTCAAGATCGTTAACTAACGTTAGCTAACTTTGAGTTCAAATGAAAACGATATCCCTCCGGCGCCGCCTCGCGCGTTGAAACGCATTGTTAATCAAAGCGTAGTGCTCTGGTAGTACTACGGCTCTGTTGTTTTTTATTTTTCTATTTACGGTGCCCGGGCTGTGTAGAAGTATCGAAAACGTATTTTTCCAACCCGCACAGAACGGTAAGCTAGCGAAATGCGAGGAGATATTTGATGAAATGTACAAAAAGTGTATTGGCGTACAATTAGCTTGCAGTAGCTGACTATACCTTTTAAGTATTGCTTACAGGCACACACATTTTCTACTACTATTCTGAATATTTCCATTCAGAATATAATTTTTTTCCAGAACAATAAACACACATTGAATACATCTTATGTCACAAAGAGCTTAGTACTGGGTAGCTTATACCTACAGAATGCTTTATAGCGGGGTATGTCACCGTGGTTACTCATGACACACACATTAACGGGTCAGAATACACATTCCTCGAGTTATTAGATGTACTGTTTAAAACTTACAGAATACAGATTCCTTATTATTTTCACAGGTTTTGAAGGAAATGTCAAAGAATTCCTTGGTTCATATAGTTATCTCTTAAGTGAAGAGTGGGTGTGTTGTTCTGTCCCCCCCCCCCCCCCCCTGTTGACTAACTCTTCCTCTCCCCACAGAGATGGTCAGATAAGGACAGGCAGACGTTGATGAAGATGGGAACGATGGCCCTGAAGATGTTGGAGAAAAACACCTGTGTGTTCTATGAGGAGGACGTCAAAGAGCACGACCTGGATTTGAAAGAGGTCACCGTGTTCTCTGGCCTCTGCACTGACCTCCCCACAGAGTCAGCCAATGGGAAGAGGAAGTACTGTTTCATACATTTGACTGTCCAGGTAAAGCCCTGCAGTACTAAGTCATTTATTCTTTAGACTACTACATTTACATAGCCAATAGGTTCTATTATCTTGCCATTAATAGTAAATGTGTGTTTAAAAAACGTCGTACATTTATCGCATCGGGTCTTACAGGTTAAGCTTCTCTGTTTTGGTTCAAATGTGTTTTGAAACACACATTCTATCCAGTGCTATTTGACCTGTTTTAATATAATGTATTATGTCTGTGGCTTTACACCTGCCTAGGAACCTCAGATGACCATAAGCCTATATGGCTTAACTCGACCATTAAGCATATTTGTCATAAAACAATATTTGTTGCTGTAATTTTAATAAATAAAAAAACATTGAATGCAGATATGGAGCTATGCATGGCATAGGTCAGTGGTGTCTGTAAACTGTTAGAGTAACTGCACCATAAATTGTGTTTTTTGAGCTGTAAATTAAAGAATAGGACTGAACTGTGATGAGAGACACATTAACACTGGTGTTAAAGGTCCTTGCCACCAAAATCCACATTTACATGATTTCTATAATACGTTTGTACATGTTGAGGTTAATTACCATCAGAAAAAGTTTTAAACATGAGGGAACTGTGTTCCCCCGACCACCCCAATACAAACATGTATGGAAAGTCCCCCGCCTAAAACACCAGGTTTGCTTTTTGGACTGCATGTGTCTACGTCAGCTCATACACTCTAGCCAATAGAATTACTCTAAACGTGCAGATACTCACTGCCTAGCAACAAATCGTTTACGGCATACACCGTGTCCTGGATGCGACAGCAAGAAAGCGTCTGACTATCGCGTTGCATCGGAGCTCTCTGTCCAGCCTGAATCCATCCGTTACAACATGTAAACAAACCACGTAGCCTACCTATTAGCAGTATCACACTAAAGAGCATACGCCTTCTCCATATTCACAATTGCCTACTATGACGGGGGCAGGTACAGATGTCACTCATTGTTGTAGGCCACACGTAGCATACAACCGCCACCTCTACTTTGTAAAATAAGCTAACTAGCTTGCCAGCTCTGTTGAGCATGCTAATAGAAAACGATC
>JAODTR010006287.1:0-10872 GCA_025399935.1 Amblyopsis rosae
CGCTCCTCCGCTGCAGGACTTCTCGTCACCCCCCTCCCCCGTATTCCACCTCTCCACCATGGGGGCTCGGGCCTTCAGCTGCTCTGCCCCCAGACTCTGGAACGCACTTCCATGCACATTCGACATGCCATCACAGCCACCTTGTTTGCAAAATTACTCAAAACCCACCTCTTCAAGGTTGCCTATGACATTTGACCTTGTTCTACTCTCACCTGAGTATTTTATTTTATTTTGTATATATTTCTCTGATAAAATGTCTATTACTATATGTATATTTCAGCTGACTGTTTTATACCTATGTATTTGAAATGTAAGATGTCCTCGGATATTTAGAAAGGCGTCCCAAATAAAATGTATTATTATTATTATAAAGACCTGTATAGAGACTTAATGAATTTAGATACCCCAATGTAGCACTGAAAAAGTAATTTCATTTTTCATATTTGTCCCCTTTAAAGAATATTATATCACTGTCATTTATTTTATGTTTGGTTAAATGTGTGTGGACTAGGTTAAGTGCTTGTCTGTCTTCAAAAAAATGTCTTCAGGTTGTGTCAGCTGACCTGAAGCAGCTTGGAGATGGCATCGGGGACCACCACTCTGCATCTGTCATAGCATGGCCACACAATGTGTCGCTGGGACTTTGGCCCACTAGTGTCCACCTTGTCCTGGCCCTGCTCTGCCAGGAGGTCACTCCAAGACCTGACCAACTCCCAGTCGTAGGACGGTGTCTCAGAGAGGGTCTCCTCCGTGTAGAAGTCCCACACTTTCAGATTGGAAACATAGCTGTATGGCCGCAGCACCTGGGCCACAACATGAGCCATATTAAAATCTATATTTAAAGCTTCTACATGCTACTGAAACTGAAATCGCCTGTGGACCCCAATGTGACCCCCAAGAGGTTAAGTATAATGAACCAAACATATACAAAGCATTTGAAAAGGTTCACCTCCTCATCTTCCGGAGAGAACATGTAGTTGTAAAAGATGGGTGTTTTTTTGTTGAGTTTGTCTATGTAATCCCACACAGACTTGCACACCTGTGGGCTCTTCCGCTCCCCTTTCTCCTCATACAGCACACCTGCACACAACGTAAACATGTTAAAATGCTTAGTTTTAGTAGTAACATTATTAATAATGTTTTCTACTGTATGGAAATATCACTAGCAGATGCATAAAAGTATTTATCAAAATGTTTGCTTTGAATATGGAATTCAAAATGTTTTAAATCCTGTGTAAATGTTCAACCCTAACTGCCAAATATATGGTATTTATAACACTGACATTCATTGAGGAATATCAGAGTTAATCAAGTGTTAGTAAGTGCTACTAGAATCTTCATCCTCAATTTACTTCCATTGTCTTAAAAATTACTTGGTCTGCAAAGCTGATTTCTAGTAGTCTACTTATTTAGCAATGTAAATTGCAGATTATAATTTCATGTCATCAAATTAATATTGTATATTGCAGATTGCAAACATAATTCTAAATTACCGAAACAACTGCAAACTAAGTAATTTAAGAATAAAACAGTAGAAATTGCAATAAACATGGTGGGAAAGTTTAAAGAAACAATGGAAGTACATTGGTTTCAGGAACCATGTAATGGAACAATGTATATTTTTTCCCCCAAATGTCATCTTGAGGAATAAGGAAGCTACAGAGTGAAGGGTTTAACAAAGGTTGCGTTTTAAGCCCTTTAAAATAATTATTTAACTATTTTGAAATGCAATGGCACACTGCAAATACAATTGGTTACAAATGGTGGTGTTGCAAATGTTGCCTTTTTATTTTAAACAGGCCAAAAACATGTTTAATTTTGCTGTAAAGTCAGACATTTTAACATTAATAGTCTATGGGGATTGACTCCTTTTGCAGCTAGCCACAAGCAGCCATTTGATGAACTGCTGTGTTTTGCACCTCGCCTTGTAGCCTATTAATTTCTCAGCACCGGAGGTTCCCGCTTGGTTTGATCAGAATGCTGGTCTGGACTATGCAAACTGGTGGCGTGCAGTTTTTCACGCTTGGAATGACGTGAGAAATAGTCTGATTAAACCGGGTGAGTTTCACAAGATATAATGTGGAGAAGTGATTCAACATCATTGCTCTGGTTGCGGAGACTCAGACGGAGTTTATAAAAATATCGACAAATAACAATAGGCTACTTACAGCTCAAGTAAAATAAGGATTGATTACTAAACAAGTTCAAAACAACAGAATAGGTTGGCTTTTTTTATTGAAAATGTTTACAAGCACAGGTATACACCCAATCCATGTGCTCCTGCAGCTCTGGGTATACGCAGATTGATGCAGTCTTTAATCAGTTTAAGAGTGTGGTCAGTCACATTATGGAATTTAGCAACCACTGTGTGCACAAGAAACTTGCGTAGATTAACTGGGAATGCGCGTTTGCCTCTTGCTCCATCCCAGTTCGTATTCGTCGTCCACGTAATATATGTATCTGCGGCAGCATTTATTTACACGAGTATGATGGACAACTGCAGTATACAGTAACTTGTAATGGTTAGTCGTTATTAAAAGATAACCGGTCTTCTGTTTATTGACAAACAAATATCTGACAGTCTGTATATTCCTTCACACATAAAATAAATAAACTATGCACGACTCAAACATCACCTTGGAAGACTGCATGTGCGAGGCAGCGTGCAGCGTATTCTGCACACAGCAGAATATTAAAAGAAAAACCACGGCAACCGTAAACAATGTGTCGCAAAGAGTCATGAACCCCCACAAATCAGATAGTTACAAACTTACTATACTTACAGGCTATAATATAACTATACAGTATAACTTACTGTATAAAAAATAGGTGTAGCCTATTTTTGGAGAATATAAATACATTGAGCAATTTTTTAGTACTGTATCTCGCCTGTGAAAACGATTAGCACCTTAAGTGTGCTTCACAGCTAGGCTACTTCTCCAAAAAATCCAATTAAATGTAAATACTTTCATGGGCAATGGAAACGCTACTTTGTGGACACTTTGCATGTTGTTGACAAGTCGCTTATACTGTACATTATAACATAAGTAACATGGTTGGTAATTGCTTTCTTACTTGCAGTACATGTCATAAATAAACTCATTTTCGGTCAATAGACTCTTATGGATTCTTTGGGTTTTAGCAGTTTTGCTAGCGGGAGAGATGAGTACATGGCCTAGCCTATGGGGGAATTGATTCAGCCCATGCTGTGGGTTTCTATCTTCGATCTTCTATCTTCTTGCAGTGTTTCTTAATTCAGAAAATATTCATTGTGGATTGGAGGCCAAATAAAACAGGAACTTTATGGAAATGTATTAAGTTTGGAACAGATAAAATGTAAAATTGTCTGGTTTTGAGCAGTTAAATTTAAAATTTAAAAGTCGAAGCCACAGTGAGCTTCGGACTTCTCACCATGTTTCCATACGGGACAAATATACTATTATGTGTGGTGTTTTGAACCACAAACCTCAGAACTCATAGCGCAAAGCTTAACCGACTGAGCTAATTCGTCAGTATTGGTAGACTGCTATGTTAGAAACGTAATATAGACATACTAAACGAAACAAAAAATAAATATTTTCAGAAAGAATAAAACTAAACTAGCAAACCCGGTTGAAAAATGAATTTATACAAAATCTGAATGTAAGCTATACATATAAGCTACTATGTCAAGATCCACTGTATGGCCCTCTCGCAGATCCTGTAGAGCGAGAGACGTACAGTCCGTCTGCATCCCACATACATTTACAATAATTACAACTCGGGCGCCTCTACTGGCCTTCTCAAGTACTCGTGACGCGTAGCGACGTCAAAGGCACCACTTTGGGACAGGAGGTCCAGTGGTCTCGGGGTGTTGGCTCCAAGCCAGAAGGTTGTGGGTTCAAACCCCGGTGTTGACCTACCTGTAAGCATCCTTGAGCAAGATGCCTAACCCCCTACCCCCCAAACTGCTCCCGGTGGTTGGTCGCACCTTGCATGGCAGCAATCACCATCGGTGTATGAATGTGCGTGTGCAAAATACTGTAAAGCGCTTTCGATAAAAGCGCTATATAAAAAGCAGTCCATTTACTTTAAATGTCAGACATCTGTATTATGAACACCAGCTAGGCTATTTTAAAAAGTTTTTTTATTTTCTTCCTGAACACAAATAATTGTATAATAATAAAATATAAATGAAAATAAATATTTGTAAAAATACACTATTTGTGCTTATCCAAATACTGCTCCACCCCTACCTGCCAACATGGGGGATTGTGTAAAGGGCTCACCCAGCTCTATGCGTTCGTAGTCAGAGTCAAGTAGGAAGGTTCTGAAGCGGTTGGACATGCAGTGATAGGCCAGGAACTTTAGGTAGTACTGGCTGAACTCAAACTCCATGGGGAACTGCAGGTGAATCTGGAATTGGACAGTGTCATATCAACATTGGGTCAAAACACCATAAATAGGTACAATATATGTTGTTAATACAAAAATAGAATTGTTAGATCTACTTGTTTTTAGCTATTATGCTAATAGTTGTTCTCGTAGATATGCACAGTAATAAGCAATGAACAGCAGAGACTGCCAGATGGTTTATTCAGCAGCATATAGCACGTCGTGTTTCAGATGCATTTAGAATGTATTCAATAATCAATATAGCCATAATGTTAACCTTCTTGTTAGTATATGTATCTCTCGCTCTATTCTGTGTCTGTGCTGCTAACTTTATACTGTAAAATGTATAAATGTTATCCTTTGCTATGCTGGTGGAGACAACTGGTTATCAATACAGTTTGTGTAAACAGTACCAAGATAATGTAGAGATAGTTCAAGCACACACTGACACTAATGCCTTGTTTCCACTGGTACTCGTCACCTGTGTCACACAAGTGACTTATGCTAATTCATCTCGGCTCTAGACTTTTCTGTTACACCTATCAAGTGGTACCAAGGACTTTATGCAGCGGCTCAAGTGGGTTGGGAGGAGTAAACTTACGCCTAATACACAAAACGTTTCAAAAAGAAAAGCTGGTTTAACTAACATATTGGCCAAAAGGAAATGTTTTCATATGCCTTAGATTAACAAAAGATAACAACCCTCTCTATAGCCTTTCCTCTTTGGTCAGATGGAGAAAATTGCAATATTTCAATAAATCAATTTTCTATCAGCATAGCAAATATAATATATTTTTTAATGCTTATAACACAATCCACCTAGTTCCTGAGTGACCTACTGTATGTTCGCAGCCATAACTTTGTTTTTCACTTACACTCAATGCTCAATATTTTTCTTTAAAATCTGAGTATTTTATACACAATTCGGGCACTTGTTTATTACATTTTATGCCAGTGAAATGATGGCTATGTCCTCGACTGGGTCCCATTGACTGGATAGTTTACGAATGTGTGGATTTTCTTTAAGGATTTTGTCAGATGGGTGGATTTGCATTTAATCTGACACACATTGACAATTCACAATTTTGTATTTACTCAAACCACTAAATCTGCCAATAAGAGGACCCAAATGGCAGGGACCAAATCAAGGGTATAATGCAGTGTGTGGGAGGATTTTTAATGAGAAAACAAAATGCACAACAATTTCATGGGACAAAAGCTCACGTGAACATTATTAATGATTCACAGAACTAAATACATGGGTATTTCTTCATACCTTCTGTTGTCTTTAAGCACAAACAATAGGCTATGGTTTAGACTACTGGTAACCAGTAACTGTAATGTTATTGCTTTTTTCAGAATCTAGTAGTGTAACTAATTACTAATCCAAGTAATGCTGCATTACAAAAACGATATTTCTGGTACTAGTAAATTTAGGGTAGGCTAACTGAAACAACCCGTCAAATCATCTGGTTTGAGAGGCTGCAATGTTTTCACTTAGGTTCCTCACTGTTCACATCTGTTTATGTTAGGCAACATAGCATTTTGCTAGATTTAACTATCTACGCTAAGCTAATTAGCTAACGCTTTTCAGCACAGCCAATGCAGCATACAGATAGTCATACATAATCAATATAAAGTTAAGAGTTTCATAACGCTCTCGTCCCGCTGCCTCGCCACTGTAACTGTTCTCTTCCGAAGATGAAGCGGTCGTATTATTTTTTTTTTAAATGAGGAGAAAGTGAAAGCTAAAACGTGATCTCCACCCACTGAGATAAAACAGCAGGTAGGGAGAGAACTGCATGCTGTACGCATGCTGATAATGTTGAGCCAATTTGAACATGTAATCAATTTTGATGTTTTTCTGAGTGTTTTGGTATTTTGAGACTAATCGACTAGTCTAAATAAAAAATTTCAACGGTGAAATAAATCGATAGGAACATCCCTAATCCTGACTAGTCTCACAGTTCCTGATGCTGAAAAACCTCCCCACAGCATGATGCTGCAACCACCATGCTTCACTGTAGGGGTGGGATTGACCATGTGATGAGTGGGGCCTGGTTTCCTTCAGACATGACGCTTTGCATTCAGGCCAAAACATTTTCTTTCTCATGGATTGAGAGTCCTTCAGGTGCCGTTTCATGTGCCTTTTACTGAGGAGTGGCTTCCGTTTGGCCACTTTACCATACAGGCCTGATTGGTAGTGCTGTAGAAATGTCTTTCTGGAAGGTTCTTCTCTCTCCACAAAGCAACGCTGGAGCTCTGTCAGAGTGACCATCGGGTTTATCCCTGACTAAAGCCCTTTTCCTCCGATCGCTCTAGGAAGAGTGAGGAGTCCACTGTGTTCATTGGGACCATCAATGCTGCAGAAATCTTCCTGTAGCCTTCCCCAGATTTGTACCTCGATACAATCCTGTCACGAGATCTACAGACTTCATGGCTTGGTTTGTGCTCTGACATGTACAATGGAAACAGGATGTGCCTGAGCTCCATTTTGAGTGTCATGGCAAAAGCTGTGAATACTTATGTGATTTTTGTATTTTGAATTAATGTGCAAACATTTCAAACAAACTTTTTTCACTTTGTTATTATGGGGTATTGTGTGTTGAATTTTGAGGAATATAATATTATTAATATTATTATATTTAAATCCATTTTGGAATAAGGCTGTAACATAAAACGTGGATAAGGTGATGCTGTGAATACTGTATGCACTGTATATTTATATATTAATTAGCCCCACCCCCATGCCCACAATGTCCTCGATTAGACAGTTGTTCTAAAAAGTTCCTAAAAATATTACTTTGTTGTTCACCTGAATTGTTTGTGATTATACATTTACTGACCTACAGCAAGCATATTTTCATACTGCAATCCATGCAGTGCAACAACGAGGCTATCATGACCAACTGACAGTGCTGAGTGCTGAGTGTACAGAGGGGAATAAAATCTGCCGGCTGTCCACATCCGCAGGCAGTGTGCAAAGCATAGCGGAGAAACAGTCCCAAAAACGTGTGCGCTTCAGCTCTGGATCAGCTCCGCTTGCAGTGTACAATGGAATTTTAGGTTCCAATAAAGATAAAGAAAATTAGCTGGCTATACATGTTGTCATTTTCCGGAAGGGGCGAGGCAGTGTAGTGATAGTGAAAATAATATAGTAATATAATATATAGTAATTACTTTTAAGTTTTAAGTTATTACTGTTTGAAGGAGTAATAAGTAAATAGTAACTTATTACAAGTCCTGAGTAACAACACTGCTGGTAACACAATGTCGTTGACACTTTGACTGCGCTCTACCATACTGGTCCCCAGGGATGGGCAATATTCTGATACATGAAATGCGTATTTGAAATGCAAAATTGTATTTGATATGATAGCATTGTTGAAAATGGCTTTATATTTTGTATCAAAATTGTTTAGTGTTTTGTATTTTATAGTTGAAAAATACTATAAAATACTTTGTGAGACTAGGAAACTAAAACAGCGGTCCGGGGATATGCCCCCCGGGAAAAAACTAAATTCACGAAATATGGAAATTATTAAACAGAAAATGTATTATACTGATACAAATAAACAATAAATAATGCATATTGTTGCTTTTTGACAGTGGGTTACAGGAAGAGACAGGGGCAGGACATTTTTTATTAAATGTATTGATTTTGAATAGGAACTATTCTAACTAACTAATGTAAAATAATGCATTTGATCTCTGAGCAGATTATTTTTTTCTGTTAAATGTTGGGTTAAAGGAGCATGTTTTCAGACATGACTGGAAACCAGTCATCCCAAACAATCTGGCACTGCCGATACACACGCTCGAGCGCACATGCGTTGTAGGCTTCAGTTAAGTTTCTGTAACATAGTGCCAATTCACAAAAGATAACTGAACGTGAATGTTCTGCCTATCTACTAGCTAACCAACAAGCTGGTGATCAGCGAGTTGCGGATAACAGCTCGTTTAAAACCGCTAAAAACGACAGCCGACGTGCTGCCCGTATTGTAGTACAGTACTGTAGGTGCCAGAATGTCCAAGGGAATGCCCGGTTATCATCGCGCAAGAATAAATTCCAAAAACATTTATCCATGTCGAATTTAAAAAACTGCCCACGCCGGAAAACTTGTAAGCCCTAAATTTACATACAAAAGTATTGTATTTATTTAAGAACAATAAGGTGCTTCTCAATTACCAGATAACAGTAACAGTATTAAACCTGCACCCTCAATTAAGCGCCAAAACTATCTTAGCTACAGTACGGTACAACAAATATACGTTGACAAGCTAACCTCACTACCAGCATAATTATGGTGCTTCAAAAACAGGTTGCTTACCATGAGTGTGTTCATGTGTAAGTAGTAAATAGTTACAGTAGCTGACTAAAAAGCCGCTAAAAGTAATTTTTTATTTGTGGCATGAAATGGTCTATCCAGCAGCTGCGCAGTTTAGCCGTCAGCACGCTGCACGAGAGTACTGTTACCTAGATACAAACAACGTGATGACGCAGGGTGAGCAAAACAAAAATATATCCACAGGGTTAAGTAAATTCACAGAACAGAAAATGTTTCACGCTTACTCTGATACGATGAGACAGACCCCCCCTCCCTCAAAAAAAATATTATTGCAGATCTACACAATTCGCGTGACAAGTTTGCACCCCTGGGAGATACTCGCTGAATTTGACAAAATGTGCATTAGCTATGATGTATGGTTTACCTCACTGG
The DNA here is from genome assembly GCA_025399935.1 of Amblyopsis rosae. NCBI lineage: Eukaryota > Metazoa > Chordata > Actinopteri > Percopsiformes > Amblyopsidae > Amblyopsis > Amblyopsis rosae. The sequence goes on from JAODTR010006287.1 coordinate 9,096, forward strand.
TTTCATTCTGTTTGCCAGATTTGTTAATCAAAGAAAATCTGTTGTGTGCTCTCAGATGTTGTCCACTTTAACATAGTGAGCGGTACAAAACAGACAACAGAACAAAAAGACAATCTGATTGTGGATTAGAAGCCCTCCCCACTTCTTTTGTTTGCATGGATGATTTGCTGATCTTTATAATAAAGTTACTGTGTTTTTTTTAATTTTATTAAGATAATACACTTTTGTCAAATTCTGCATGTGGCTCTTGAGCCCCTCTACAGTGGCTCCGACCGGGGGGGCATGCCATGCCACCCTGGGAAGCCTTTTTTTTTTTTTTACATAAAGTCCTTATATAAATTCTATATATGATGTCAGGCGAGCAGCAGCTAACAATGTTAGCAATAGCACTGCTAGATGCAGCGCATGACATGCATTTGTACTAAAGCGTCAACAAAAACATTGCGGGACACAGTAAAGGCGCTACACGCGAACACGAATCCATTGAAGCGGAGAAAAATAGCAGAGCCGTTTTAGTTTCGTGTCCATTGTACACCACATGTGCAAACACAAAGCATGCCGCTCAGCTGATCTGCCGTGTTCGAACACTGTCACTCTGCCTTGTTAAAAGCACTGCATGCTGGAACACTAGCAGCTGCATCCTTTTCCCTCTCACGTATAGACCAAACATGTTTACCCCCGCTGCCCCCTTTCTCTTCAATCTCATCGATCTGACAGTGTTGTCAAATGTTAACTTGTAGGTTGTTGTACCGTGTGTTGTACCGGCATAACTGAACTGTCCAGTCTAAAATTAGACGGTCCAGTCTAAAATTAGAGAAGAGTGGGGGAGTTCATGCATCTGCTTTGGTGGGTGTGTTAGATTTGATTAGTTTTAGTTATTCCTGGCTGTTTTAATTAGTATTACTCAAATTGCACACATAAGATGATTTTTTTTGGACTGCTAAGCTTGAGCACAATGTTTTGGTATTCCTGAAATGTATTTTATTTCACTTTATTTCATTTTGTGCTAAATGTATAATGCACTCAATTCATTTTTAACAAGCTCTTGCAGATTTTGCAGTTTTTACATTAACATATTAAAACCAGTTAAAGGTGTATAGTCAGCGGTACAAAACAAACAGAACAAAAAGATAATCTGATTGTGATTTGAAATCCCCTCCCCACTTCCTTTTTGTTTGCATGGATGATTTGCTGATCTTTCTAATAAAGTTACTGTGTTTTTACAAAGTGATTGTAACACAATACATGTTATGTGAAGTTAACCAAATATCTGATCATGGTCTGCTAGCTGCCCATTCTCTGTACATGCTGAAAACTAATCTAGTGTTTCTACACTGCCCTGTCTTTGTAATAAGGAACACAAAGTGGTGGAGGCCGCACAACACTGTGTTACCAATGTGGGTGACACAGCTGAGGGAGCACCCTATGGCATCGAATGGATTTCTATATTATTGATAATGTAGTTATACGATTATTCGAAAAAGTAATCGCTAGAATAATCGGCAAAAAAATTATCGTTTGGCAAAGCACTATTGTATAATAATACCCTGCAGTACATACTGTACTGTGTATTGTTCAAAATATTTAATCAAATATTTTATTTAACATATGTTGTAGATTTAATTTGAGTCAAATATTCTAATTTCATTAATCTCGTAACAAAATAACCGATAATTGATAAATTAATAGTCAGACCAACAAATTCTGAAAAATAATCTATAGATTAATCATTAGGTACAGCACTAATATATCCATCCATCCATCCATCCTCATCCGC